>JAESUZ010004896.1:0-55303 GCA_017311185.1 Proteles cristata cristata
TCTGTCCTGATGTGCCAGTGGTGGACATGATTCCCTGCTAGGACAACTTTTCGTATGCATTAGGTTTTATTGTCCTGTAACCATTCTGGAAGTATTTCTAAATGTGCTTCCTTCCAAAACAACTCATGGGGGTGGAGGCAGGAGTTGAGCCTGACGCTGTTCCTCCACTTGGCCCGGTGCCAAAGGGCAACATGTGCTGCACCAGAGACTTTGGAATGGTTTTACAGCGAGTAAGCTGTAAGACTGTTCTATCCATGTGGCAAGATATCAAACCGGCTTGCAATTGTTTTGACATGCTTTCCTAGTGAAAGGTGGGTTTATTCCCTTCCCTGGGATCAGAGAGGACACTAGTGCTTACATGGTAGGGACAGGTGCCCTGAAAACAGAGCTGTGTGACTTCCACGTTTATGCTGGAAAAAATCCGTGAGCCCCTACTGGGTCACTTGTTTCACCACCCTGTAGAGCCCTCAGCCTTTAGGAAGCCTACATGCGCTGAAAAAGCCTAAGCCAGTGGGAGGTCTCATGGAGGTGCTGCAGCCAAATGCAGTTTTAAGAACAAACATGAGAAGGAGTCCCATCCAGAGGATTCCAGCTCAGTGCCAGTGGATTTTCCTTGCTGAGGCCTCAACGTCATAGAGCAGAAAAGGTGCATCCCCACATCCCCTGTCTAAATTCCCCAACCTATGCCCATGAGCAAAGTCAAGTGAGTGTCCCCTGCCAGAATTTGGAAGGGGATGGTTTTTTGAAAACATTTTGGTAGTCAGCACAAGAATAACATACTCATACAAAATCAAATGCTATCATAGAATTGACAGTAACATCAGAGTTTTCATCCTGTCCCATTCTCTTGCCTTCTAGGTCCTGCCTCTGGAAGTTACAAGTGTTAACATTTCTGGATGTCCTTTGGGATATCTTAATTCAGGAAGCACGTACCACTGACACCACAGCAAGCATTTTCAGGGGGTTGTACCTAGATTTACTTACTCTTCATTTATTCATTCATTCTTACTCAGTTATTAGATATAGAGAAGCTCTCTCCCAGTTGAAAACATTCTTTATTCAGAGCAGATCTTTCCCAACCAATTACCTTCAATGGGGTAATCCTTGGAGAAAATAGCGCACCATGTGTATTATGTCAGTTTCCCCCTCATTCATGACCCATTAGATTGATTACTTCTAGCTACCTGGATGAATCCACATTGAGAGAGATTTGTCACAAAGCATTCTATTCCTTGAAGGGAAGGGTACCTACAGCATTTTAAATATGGCAACATTCTCCATGTATGTGATTATATTCACTTGTTCCATGTTTTGCGTGAATGCTCACCTCCACACCTGTGGTGAGCTTTCATGACCATATGGTGAGGATGGTGGTAATTATTGGATGAGTGAAGAGGCAGAACACATGTTTAATTCTATAATTTTGTTATCTGACATTATTCATGCAGCAAATGGCAGCTGGGTGGCTCCATCTGTTGAATGTCCGAATCTTGATTTCACTCAGGTCATGATCCCAGGGCCCTGTGACTATGCCCCACATCGACCTCCGTGCTGGCATGGAGCATGCTTTGGTTTCTCCCTTTCTCTGTCTCTACCTCACACCCTCTCCCCATCTCAAGCTCTCTTAATAATAAATAAGTACACACTGAAATAAACAAAGAAATTAATAAACACATTAATAAATGTTTATTAAGACAGAAATCAATAAACACATTAATATTTTTAGACGTAAATAGCATTGATTATATTTTTACTGAACACTCGTGTGAGAATATGTCATCTGCTTAGCTTCTTCCGCAGGCATTCAATAACTGAAAAACTACAGTGCAACTGAAAAGTACCCAACCTTTCCTGTTCTCCAGGTTTGACTAGTACTACGTCACTTTCAGCCTCATCACAGCCCACGAATGAGCACAGCATATTAACAAGTTCGCAACTCAGAACACGAAAGTGAGGAATGGAGCCCTCTCCTACCTCTCTCAGGTATGTGTAGATCCTTATTGTGATGTCAACCCTAGCCATCACTTTTGGTGACTGCGCTTTACTGCATTCCTATTGATGTCTGCTAAATAACAGTATTTGCCCACGACACCCAGCTACGGGTGGTTCTCAGTGCCAGCCAAGGCTCAACACCTTCCTAAGTCCATTTTTGAGGCATGAGCTTTGTCGGGAAGCTGGTGAGTAGTGAGACTGGAGGGTTGAACTATGAGTAGAGTATGACGAGTGGTTCTACAGTCTTCTTCTGCCGGCAAGAGGCCAACCTTACTCTCTATCTCTCTGCAGTTCCCAGGAAAGTGCTGTATCAAGGAAGCCGAAGACGGGCCGCACAGGACAACAGCACCAATAAAGAAGAGCATCTGATTCTCGTCACATGTCACAGTGTACACTATTCCTCGACCAGGAGAAGGTGCCATGGAAATTTACTCATTAAGCTGATTAAGAATAATTCTTTCATTCACTGTCCTATACTACTAGAACAGCACAAAATGTTGAGGCATGTTTTGTGTGTGTGTGCGTGTGTGTGTGTGTGTGTGTGTGTGCGTGTGATTTCATGGCCACAAAATTAAATTCATTAAGCCAGTCATAGTACAATAACTGCAGAAATTAAGGAGCATTTCTGTATCAACACAGGATCCATGTTGAATAGCCGACAAGTGTCCAGGTACCTGAACATATGTGCATTAGCTACCTTTTGAACAGAGATCAATACCGATCTCCCCATGAAACAGTCTCTCCAGATTTTTAGATATTAATAGATATGCTTGACAACAGGTTTAATGAACTTAACCTAAAATTTGAACAGATTATACAGCAAAGTGCAGTATACCACCCCTTCACTTTGCCCCATTGAAAACACCTTACATGAGGATTTTACCATAGTCACCATTAATGAAAGAACATCCATACTTCTTATGAAGTCAAGGCCACAGTTTCTGTTGAAAGACATTCTATGGGCTTTAGGATTCTAGGCGACTGACAGATGCAGAATTTCAAGTAGCCCCATGACGGTAAGAGACAGAAGTAGTGCACCAACTGTTCACGACAGCAGTCTTCACGGTAGCCATAGAGACACCACCCAAAAGTCCATCACGGGCTGAGGGGATGAGTAAAATATGACCCATGCACGCAATGGAAAACTACTCAGACACTGAAGGTTGCTTTTCGTCAAGTAGACATGATGGATACAAAACCCTAGTAAATACATGATGGGGATCTTAGGGGACGAACAGATTTTCAAAGAGACAGACAGTGATAGCCTGGCTGAACTTCAGACAACCAAGAGGGGCTATGAGACCCCATCTTGACCCACAAGGCACTTCAGGGTTTCCACGAGTTTCATTAACTCTCGCCTTCCTCAGGATCATGTTTGCTAGAAAGACAAAAGCCCTGTTGCCCATATCTTTCCTGCTCCTCTCCTGTGCCATCCGTTGTCCCTCAAGAGGATGCCCAGCAGCAGCACAGTCCATAATTACTTTTCACCCACATGCACACGCTCACCTCATGTTCACATCCATAGAAACTCTGACTAGTTCCCGAGCTGCCCCACCAGTGATATTCATTCACCACCCACCTCCATAGTGTGGTGTCCATGACTCCCGTCGAGCAAAGCAAAGCTCCTGGAACAATTCCTGAGCAGTCCCACTGGCATTCTGAAACTATCCGTGTATCTTCTTAGGTTCGCCCTATGACTTCACAGAAGTAGTTCCGTTTGATGACGGAGATGGAGACACCACACCGACATCCCAGGTATGCTTGCCTTTCTTTGGGTAATGAAGATTGCTCTATTTCTCTTTAAATAGAATTAAGGTATACAACTCTCAGCATGTGCATGCCTGCTGGTCTATACAACTTACTTAACGTGGAGATTAACCACGGACAGACTGTGAGCAACGGACACCAGACTGCAAAGGTGTTTAAAAAAGACCAGGATCAGTTACCATCTGCAGAATCCTGAGCAGTTCACGAGCAGCCAACTTCTGTTCTTGCATATCATTTTTCCAAAGCGACTTGGGTTATCCGTGGGTGGCTCAGTCGATTAAGCGTCCAACCTTGGCTCAAGTCACGATCTCACGGTGCGTGAGGTAGAGCTCTGCATAGGGTTCTGTGCTGACAGCTGAGAGCCTGGAGCCTGCTTCGGAATCTGAGTCTCCCTCTATCTCTGTCCTGCCCTGACTGTACCCTGTGTGTATCTCTCTCTAAAATATAAATAAACGTTAAACAATTTTTAAAAGGACTTGGGACATATCCCTCTGCAGGAATATGTGATGCCCTTGTTTAGGACTGTGTTTGCTCTGCTCTTGCTTTGGGGTTTTCTGGCCTCTATCGCTCTTTCCCATCTAGTCTGCTCCTGTCACAAAGAAGACTGTGCCAACAAAACAGCATCATCTGATCCTAATAGTGTTTTCTCTTCTGACATTGCAGAGCACCCAACTGGAATGTGAAAGCAGTATGTACTCTGGAGTCACTCGCTTGGTAAGGAGAAATCCGGAAGATGAGAAAGGTGGGGGCTTTCTTACAGGCTTACTGTGCAGAGCCACCGTGATTCCAGCTCCGGCTGGTATGAAAATAAGGACATTGTAGTCCAAAGGGGTTCTCCACCAAAAGACCCATGCTCACATGGTAGTGACCCTGGAAGCAGCGGTAATGCCATCAGGTGGTGTAGGTTTGTGTGCAGGGAAGTAGGTGTGTCTACATGTGAATCCATGTACTGTAACTCTCAGTGCTCGTGTGTGTGTGTGTGTGTGTGTGTGCACGTGCGTGTTTGGTGTACGGCGTGTTTCCCTGGGTGTATATAGACTTCCCTAAGCATTACTTTTAATGGTGTCGACTCTCTCAATACAAGATCCCATCACCATTACATCATGAGGGTTTATGCATATTAAAGTGAATCAAATAGGACAATGTAAATGCGTTCATTGTACGCCCAACACATGTGCATGTACCAGGAAAACAAATCTCACATCGTACAGTATCTGTCACAGAGGCAGAGGCAATAGGACCTCACCTCCTGGTAGGTCTCGTGGAATGATTGGTCATGGCACGTCACACTTGCCACGTTACTCACACACAGCCCTCTTCATCTGAGGCTCCACAATGAGTCTTCCCAACGTCACTCTAGTCAGAGAGTGCTGGAGCAGGGCTTCTTCCTTCCGCAGGTGGCTTCGAGTTGAGCCACATGCCAATCCCGTTCCAGTGGGAATTGGAGAAATCAGGAACTGCTAGGACTAGGCGGGGAGACTCATCCCCTTCTTTCTCCACCTCCTTAGAATGGGATCGTACTGGGGCGCCTGGGTGGGCTTAGTCGGTTAAGCGTCTGACTTTTGCTTAGGTCATGATCTCGCGGTTCGTGGGTTCGAGCCCCGCGTCGGGCTCTGTGCTGACTGCCAGCTCAGAGCCTGGAGCCTGTTTCAGAGTCTGTGACTCCCTCTCTCTCTGACCCCCCCCTGCTCACGCTGTCTCTCTCTCTCCTAGAAATAAATAAAAATACTTAAAAAAAAAAAAGAATGGGATCGTACATTTCTCTGCAGATACTGCTGCTGAGAATAAAGCTGTCCTTCTCCAATGGAAAATCCAGCACCCACCACTGACCATCGCTGCAGTTCTGAGTGCTGGGCAAAAAGTGTAATTCAAAGAAACCGACAAGGTCTTTGTCAGAGACTGAGCGTCAGTGTGAGCACTTGGCTCTCTTCCAAGGAGCACCACAACAGTGGTGTTGTGGAGTGCGAGGTGTGGAAATAGCACCTCAACAGTGTGAAGGGAGGATCCCCCCTCACATTCTTGTCCATCTGCCATTGCAAAAAGGGGCTGGATGAAGTCGGAAGGCTTTGCAAGTAAGCCACGTACGGTAGTTCTCGTAAGACAATATGAACATAAACAGAGCCAAATTATGATTTGAGTTTCCTTTACAGCCTAAATCTTGTGAAAAATAACGATTTGGATACCATTTGATTTCCATATGCCGATTTCCACAAAGAAACAAGACAAGTCGGAGACTGCTGGACTTCTCAAAGTCACTGTGTACTCCAGAAACTGTCTCCCTGAAGCAAGGTTATTCTGGAAAGCTTTAATCTGCGGAGCATCATTTCGATTACTGGCAGTTCATTACAACGATTCAACATCAGGAGAACCCGTTTTATCTGAGCCCACCTTACCGACACTTACCCCATTTGTGCTCCTTGGTGAATGGGGATGAGAAAGGACAGGGCCACTTTGCTGGTGGGTGTCCTGTGTTCACATTTTCTTGAGCGCCTCGTCTTACGGTCTTCCTGTCATTCTCTCCATCAACCTCTGTAACCCATCTCCCTGCAGCACACTTCTGTTTTCATTATACCTTTTTTTTCATTATACCTTTTTAAAATTATATTGTTGTGGTAAAGACACAGGGAAAATGACACTTGTCCCCGTAGATAGCACATGATTGTCAAATCAATGCACAGAGTTGTGCAGCTTGTTTCCAGACTCTCCCATCTAGCAGGACAAATTCTCCTCAAGCATGGGATAGCCACGCCTCATTGGCTCCTCCCCAAACTCTTGGCAACCCCCCCACCTGCCCTCTACTACCAGGAGACCTTGACTAGTTTCCAATCCCCATGAAAATGCAGTCAGAGAGATTGGTTTTCCTGAGATTGGCTTATTTCACTTAGGTGAATGTCTTCTGTGACATTCCTGTTTCCTTAAGTCACAGGATGTCCTCATTCTCTGAAAGCTACATAATATTATGTGGTACGAATATATCACTTTTTCTTCAAAATTCCATCAACATGATGGGCACTGGACTAAAATGTCCATATCCTGACTGACTATGGTGTACATACTGCAATGAGCATGGGATCGGAAGTATAACTTCAGCATGGTGATTTGCATTCCATTGGGTGTAGACTCAGAGTTTTACGGGAATTCGATTTGCCATAATAGGAGTCAGCTCGAGACAGTCTTCTGTGATGGCTGCACCATTCTGGTTTATGACTGACCACTGTCAATGCTTCAGTTTTCCACATTGTTACCAACACCCTCATTTGGTGTTTGCTTTTTGGTTTTTGGTTTGGAACCAGGCCAAGCTAACAGATGAAGTGATATCTCCTTGTCCTTCATTTGCATTTCCTTCACGATTCGTTATGTCAGTGTCTTTTCCTCAATGTGCTAGCCATTGATTTTGTTTCCCCTTGGAGCCATGACTATTCAAGTCTTTTCCCCATCCTCCAATGTGGTTAGTTGCTCTTTCTTCCCATTTTGCAAATAAACGCTTTTTCTGATAGAAGGTTTGGCAGTATTTTCTTCGATTGCATAGGTTGCCTTCTCAATCTGTGGATTGCTGAAGAGACTACCCTTGGACCGTGTGTAGTCTTGATGAGCATGCCATAAATGTGAGAGATTACTTGGGGCCTCTCTATTCTAGTCCATGGTCTATGCCCCTATTCAATGACCCCAGTGCCATAGTGTTTGATTTCTGTAGCTTTCTACTGAGTTTTCCTGTCCTCAAGGATGGAGCCACCACCGTGCTCTTCATTTTCAAGGATATTTTGACTATGGGGGAAACTTTGTGCTTCCATATGTATTTTTGGATTTTCGATTTCTAGGGAATGACATTGTGACTTGGATAGGTGTGTCAGTGAACGTGTGATCACTTAGTGTAGGACGTGGCTGTTGACCTTCCTCTTTCGGTGTCTGAAGGCCTCAAATGGTGCCTCGCAGGAGCCCAGGAACTCCTTCCTTACGCGTCAAAAGTCAGATCCGGCACGCAATTAACGTCAGAGGAATAAGCACAGGAGCAGCGGTTATGTCATCTTCATCTTTGGATTTTCGCGCTGTGTGATTCAGGGTGGAATCTGTCTAGAATCAATTTTACACAATCGCTTCTGAACTCAGTGCCTTACACAAAAATAAGACCATAATAGAAAACTTCTGATTGCTCCCTCACTCCAGCCAATTTCAAGTGTCCCAAAGCAGTTGTAATTTCTGGATGTAACACTTCGAGGGGCGAGGTTTAATGGGCAGGTAAAAAGGATAGCACGAAGGTGATTTCTGCAGTTTCTCTGACTCATGGGAAGGTCTGCAACTGTGATCCCTGTCGTCCTGAAGGACTCCACCTACGCCGAGCCCAGTGAACATCTGAAACTGACAGAGAGTTCAGGCACATGCTGTCTGACCCTTGGAAACCTCAACTTGAGTAGGACTGCCGGGCAAGCCCTTCTCACTAAGAAGATTACTCATATTTGTGTTCCTACAGGTTCGTGCCTGGAGAGCACAGCAGACTCCAGCAGGAAGGAGCCGGAAGCCTCTGCAGGCAGGAAGCAACACTCAGTTAGGGGCAGCGGGAGAGGGCTGCAGGAACAGTGGGGTTCCACTGGATGCTCTGGAGACTGAGGAAACTGGTCAGGAAACCAGAAAGGAAAGGGGAGTAGGTGTACAAGTCTGATTTGTTCTTTGCAGAGGTCACAGACATACTATCAATGAAATTGTGTCCATGGGCATTGAAGGGGCTATGTTTGTAATCACCGTTTCTTACTTTGCTCCTTTTCATCACCTTTCCTGCCAAATCGGCACTTCTGTCCCCTTGCCTTTTAATCACCTTTCCCTTCAAATTGGCACTTCTGTCCTTCGCCATTGCCAAATGTCAAAGCTTGGTCAGCACCTTTCAGGAATTGTGCTGGAAACCTCAACTTGAGTAGAACCTCTGAGAGCACGCCCCTCTCGCTAAGTAGAAGCTTTCCCATATTTGTGTTCCTACAGATTTGTGCCTGGAGAGCATAGCAGACTCCAGCAGCAAGGAGCCAGAAGACACTGCAGGTAGTGAGCGGCATTCAGTTAGGAGCAGGGGGAGAAGGCTGCAGGAACAGTGCACTTGTGCCTGCTGCTCTGGAGACTGTGGAAGCTGGACAGGAAACCTGAAAGGAAAGGGAACTAGGTGTAGAAGTATGATTTGGTCCCTTCGGAATTTATGGACATACTATTAATGAAATTGTGTCCATGGGCATTGAGGGTGCTCTGGTTGTAATCACCGTTTCTTCTTTTTTTGTTTAAAGTTTTATCCTTTATTTATTTTTGAGAGACAGAGACACAGCACGAGTGGGGGAGGGTCAGGGAGAGAGAGAGACAGAGACAGAGTCAGACAGAGAGAGAATCTGAACCAGACTCAATGCTCTGAGCTGTCTGTGAAAAGCCTGACATGGGGCTCAAGCTCACAAACCGTGAGATCATGACCTGAGCTAAAGGCGGGCACTTAACCAACTGAGACACCCAGGTGCCCCTAGAATCACCGTTTCTTACTTTCCTCTTTTTAACCATCTTTCCCTTCAAATTGGCACTTCCCTCCCTCTGCCATTGCCAAACATCAAAGCTTGGTTAGCACCTCCCAGGAATTGAGCACGAGGGATTTGGTCTTTCTTGCCATTGATGTACAATGCACATGACCTGAGAAACAAACACCCAGCACTCAAAAACATGGGACAGTCAGGGAAGGGGCAGTGATGACACTGAAATGTAGCCTTCATTTAGCTTTGGAATAACCATGGAAGGGTCTCTTCCTTCATGCCAGCCATGGGTCCTGCAGGGAAACATCCACCTGAAGACCTCAAAGGGCAGGCTCCAAAATAAACCCTAGACCTGTGGTAAGATCTGCCCCCAACAACATGCCACACGATCTCCTGTGGAAGAACCCAACCTTTCCTGTTCTCGAGGTTTAACTAGTACTACGTCACTTTCAGCCTCATCACAGCCCACGAATGAGCACAGCATATTAACAGGTTCACAACTCAGAACACGAAAGTGAGGAATGGAGCCCTCTCCTACCTCTCTCAGGTATGTGTAGATCCTTATTGTGATGTCAACCCTAGCCATCACTTTTGGTGACTGCGCTTTTCTGCATTCCTATTGATGTCTCTGCTAAATAACAGTATTTGCCCACGACACCCAGCTACGGGCGGTTCTTAGTGCCAACCAAGGCTCAACACCTTCCTAAGTCCATTTTTGAGGCATGAGCTTTGTCGGGAAGCTGGTGAGTAGTGAGACTGGAGGGTTGAACTATGAGTAGAGTATGACGAGTGGTTCTACAGTCTTCTTCTGCCGGCAAGAGGCCAACCTTACTCTCTATCTCTCTGCAGTTCCCAAGAAAGTGCTGTATCAAGGAAGCCGAAGACGGGCCGCACAGGACAACAGCACCAATAGAGAAGAGCGTCTGATTCTCATCACATGTCACAATGTACACTATTCCTCGACCAGGAGAAGGTGCCATGGAAATTTACTCATTAAGCTGATTAAGAATAATTCTTTCATTCACTGTCTTATACTACCAGAACAGCACAAAATGTTGAGGCACGTTTGTGTGTGTGTGTTTGTGTGTGTGTGAGAGAGAGAGAGGAAGAGAGAGAGAGAGATTTCATGGCCACAAAATTAAATTAAGCCAGTCATAGTACAATAACTGCAGAAATTAAGGAGCATTTCTGTATCAACACAGGATCCATGTTGAATAGCCAACAAGTGTCCAGTATCTGAACATATGCGCATTAGCTACCTTTTGAACAGAGATCAATACCGATCTCCCCGTGAAACAGTCTCTCCAGATTTTTAGTATTAATAGACATGCTTGACAACAGGTTTAACTTAACCTAAAATTTGAACAGATAATACAGCAAAGTGCAGTATACCACCCCTTCACCTTGCCCCGCTGAAAACCTCTTACATGAGGGTTTTACCATGGGTCACCATTAATGAAAGAGCATCGATACTTCTTATGAAGTCAAGGCCACAGTTTCTGTTGAAAGACATTCTATGGGCTTTAGGATTCTAGACGACTGACAGATGCAGAATTTCAAGTAGACCCATGACGGTACGAGACAGAAGTAGTGCACCAACTGTTCACGACAGCGGTCTTCACGGTAGCCATAGAGACGCCACCCAAAAATCCATCAAGACAAGAGAGGATGAATAAAATATGATCCACACACACAATGGAAAACTACTCAGACATTCGAGGTTGCTTTCCCTCAAGTACAAATTCCAAAGTAGTCATGATGGATACAAAATCTTAGCAAATACATGACGGGGCTTTCCCCCAGAACAGATTTTCAAAGAGGCAGACAGGGATAACTTGGTTGAACTTCAAAGAATCAAGAGAGTCTATGAGACTCCGTCTTGACATACAAGGCACTTCAGCATTTCCACCATTTTCATTAACTATCTCACCTTCATCAGGGTCGTCGTCTTTGCTAGAAAACCTAAAGCCCTGTTGCCCTATCTTTCCTGCTCCTATCTGGTGCCATCCGTTGTCCTCTCAGAGGATGCCCGGCAGCACAGTCCGTAATCACTATTCACCCATATTCACACGCTCACCTCATGTTCACATCAATAGAAACTCTGACTAGTTCCTGAGCTGCCCCACCAGTGGCTTGAGAGTTGCTCTGATTCCTCCTAGCTACCCCTGAGGGCCTGATGCAAGAGCTTCCGAGAACCAAGGCAGAGGATGCACCCATAACTTTTCCTGAGGTAAAGATATTTTCTGTATCTGGAAGGGCACCATTGCTTTACTCTGATTTCAAGGGAATTAAGATATGACCATCTGTGCACGTCCACGCGAGAGGTTATGTACAGTTTACTGGTGCCGAGGGTTTTTCCTGAGATTCTATCACCAACTGACATGATTTCCCAAGGGACAAACATAATGACGACACCACCAGTCAGAAGCTGTATGGTGGTGAGCATTTGTCAGGAGTTAATTTTCCTCTGTAGAAAATAATTTTGTATTTGCTGATCAAATTGACTTGTGAGATGAGACCTTGGAC
Source organism: Proteles cristata cristata (assembly GCA_017311185.1). Lineage (NCBI taxonomy): Eukaryota > Metazoa > Chordata > Mammalia > Carnivora > Hyaenidae > Proteles > Proteles cristata. The sequence continues at coordinate 11,778 of JAESUZ010004896.1, forward strand.
ATTGAAGCCTTTTCACAGGTGACCCTTGTATGATTATTAGTAGTCATTGACTCACAAACTGCAGCCCAACTAGCTGCTAACATCACCAAGAGAACAAAATCCAAGTGTAAACCCTGTGCACAGGATGATGCCAACCCCATAGTGTTGCCTTTTCTGTAACTGCAGGGTGAGGCCACAGTAACTCTTCATCATATGATGTGTAGAACTGGCGATGTCATGAGGACAGCTCCAGCTGATGATAAAGGTGGGGCTTCCTCGTCTGCTTTGTTCTGGAGAGAATCCCTGGTTTCTAGGTTTCTGCTGGGAATGCAGGATGAGGTTTTGTGAGAAAAGCAGATTGGAAGGTAAAACAATATAACCATGTTCTACAGTTCCTGACATACTACAAATGAAATTGTGTCCATGGGCATAGAGGGTGCTGTGTTTGTAATCACCATTTCTTACTTTGTTCTTTTTTAATCATCTTCCCCATCAAATCAGTACTTTCCTCCCTTTGCCATTGCCAAATGTCAAAGCTTGGACTGTTTGGTTAGCACCTTTCAGGAACTGTCCCTGAGGGATTAGCGTCTTTCTTGTCATTGACCTACCATACACATGACCTGAGAACTAAACACCCCTCTCCCACACATGAGAACCAGGAGACTAAGATCTTGCTTGAGCCAGGAGGTGGATGAGAGGTAAACCCTCTCCCTAGTAACCTACAGGACTCGCAGCAAACCTTCACGTTTCTGTCCTATTTGCTCTACCAGAATTAACACCCCCTGAGTTCGATAATTGCCAGAAGATTTCCTCTGTGGTTATTACATATCCTGCCATGTCTCTTAGCTCATGCCAGCCTTCACACCCCTGTGGAATCTGATGTGTGAATGTGCTTCCATGAGAAAGAGCCCTGAACAGCTTCCCTGGAGACCATCCATTGTCAGCGGGTGTTTTAAAGGCCTGTGTGAGGGTATGCTGGGGCTGCTTCCAGTACTTGCTGTCACAGCCCTGTCACATGGCACCGGCAAGGCATAGGACACAGCCTCTGGGCGGCAGGGCCATGGGGTCACTGTCCCACTCTGAACCCACTTTGCCTGCTTCACAGCGCCAGTCTTGTGCCCACACGCTGTCGTCATGACCACCGTGAGACCATTCCTTAGTCCAGCCCAGGGAACAAGCCCTCTAGTGTTTCCCTCGAGGACTAGTGAGATCCTTGGCAGGTACCGTTTGCTTGTGTGGCCCCACTGTGAGACACTTTCCATGTGAAAAGAGTCTCATGAAGAGTCTCTGGGGAAATGGACTCACTACTGTCCTCTCATTTCCACTCATTCAAAGGTTAAGGGAAATACTGAGGTTGTTTTTGGCTCAAGTGTGTCCCAAGGAAGGTCATTTCCCAAGGAAGGACACCGGATATGTGTCGACCGTCAGCACTCTCTCCCTCTCGGTACCCACGCATGACAGGTTCTCCCCAAACAGGAGAGATCAGGGATTGCTTGCATGGTGCCAGAAAATCATCTATCTATCTTTCCTCATATTTGAGAACTGTAGAATTGTGGAGGTTGTCAGAGGAAAGGAAGTGGAGTATATCTGGGAAAGGAGGAGGAAGGGGAACACGGAAGTTTGAGTACCAAGGAGGGACCAAGGCAAAGTCCTGCACAGTCATGGGGACGGTGACCGCCTGGAGGATGGGCAGATGACACAGGCTTCATTCCTGGTCATAGAGAGAACCTGAGAAGATACAGTTGAGTTTTAGGTCGGAGACCCACACCACCACCACCACCACCACCACCACCCCGAGGTGGTGAAGGGCCTGAGGTCCGGAGGGCCCAGAACTGAAGGCCCATCACCCTTTCGTCAGGATCCATCAGCTCAAGAGCAGAGGGCCACGGGTTCGCACCTCCACTAACTCTCCACTGCCCTTTGTCAACAGCCACCCGAACATCGTTCATGCCCTGTTCAAAGGAAGGCAACTCCAAAGATGGCAGGGATTCAGACAGAAGGACCCACTTGGTGCTGGTAATTCACCTCCTCCTTCGTGTCTTGCACAAAGTCCCTCTGCCATCTATAAGCAAGTCTTTGGAGCTTTCCCCCATCCTCTCCTTTTATAAATCCCACCCGAAAGTACCTGGTCTCATACAGGCACTGAGGCCTTGCATCTGCAGCGTGTCTGAAACCTCTCTGTAGAACCCCTCAGCCCCTTTCTTAGTGTCCCACTGGCCACTCCCCCTGGTGCTGCAGCACGAAGTCTGGAGAAAATCCCCCAAATGGCCCAGGAGGGAGCGGGGCTGGGAGTCATCAGAGCTGAGCCCAAGTTGCTGGAGCTGCCTCAGGAGGTGGGGATCTATCTGGGTGTCGTCACTGTATGTTTCCTGCCTGGATGGATCTGGTCCTGCTGTATTCCGCTCTTCCTTTCAGCTCTCAAGAAGCTCCCCTTCGCTAGACTTACAATTAAAAGCAGGGGAAGTAGGTTTGCCATCACAAGAGGGGCAAATGCAAATGTGGTGAGTTTGTCATGAAAAGGGTAATGACACAAACCGGGCACGTGTTCTCCATCTCTGCCATAGCTTACGTGGCAATTCAGGAAAACCAGCCAAAACCTGGGATGCTGCCCGGGCTTGTGACCACAAATAGGAGACAAGAGTAATGCCACAATCCCAGCAGGCACTGAAGAATATCCTGAGCACATTCCCCGAGGAACCTGAATCCAGTCAATACGAGGCCCTGAAGTGGCTGGGCTCTCTTTCCACCAGCAGCCGCGAACCTGGAAGGAGTGGTATGGTTGCCAGGAAGGGACCCTGGGGCGGGGGTGGGGGGCAGGGGGCGCAGGAATTCGGGAGGCATATGCACTGTGCATTCTATGAGAAGAGAGCCCCAGGAGTGGTTCATCATCTCACTCTGTGGGACCAAGCCCTGCCCTCCCAACCTGCTCATGTCAGCCGAGAGCTTCCCCAGAACAGCACTAGTTGGGATGAGGAACTGGGCAGTTTTTGGTCACCCCCTTCAAACATGCAGGAGTTGAGGGAACATGACAACGTTCCCAGGGGTCATGCAAGCAGGACAGCTCAACTCGCCCAGCTGTGCATCCCTGGGAGCAGTTAGTAGACGCGGTATCAGTGGGGAGGGAGCTTGTAGGATCCCTCCCTTATTGGGAGATTCCAATGTCCTCGGGTCCGCTGAACCTCCAATAACCCTGTGGGAGATGCGGGGTCACCTCAGGGTACCACTTCCCAATATGAGTATCAGGTTCTGTAGATTTTGCCTCAATCATTGGGAAAGTCCACCAGGGAGGTCCACACTGCCTGTTCCCCACACACTCATCATGTCCTGCAGTCAGTGTGTGTAAAGTCACGTCCATGTGAGACAGGAGCACATATCACCACCGCGTGGTGCACAACACTCACATGAGCCAGGCTCCTCGACAGAGCAGGGCATGTTGAGAGCTCTCAGAGAGAGTGTGGACAGGACAGCAAAGCAGGAGAAGCACCCAGAAGTCAAAACTGTAGGTCAGTCAGGGAAGGGGCCCCAATGACACGGGGATGTAGCCCTCATTCAGCCCTGGGACAACCATGGAAGGGTCTCTTCCTTCATGCCAGCCATGGGTTCCGCAGGAACATTTCCACCCCAAGACCTCCAAAGGCATGTTCCAAAATAAACCCAAGACCTGTTGTAAGATCTGCCCCCGAACAACATGCCACATGATCTCACCTGATGTTTCCACCAGCTGCAGAAGAAAATAGATTGACCATGTCCAAGATGCTCCAGATGCCTCAGAAGACCTCATAACAAAAGTGAACCAGGAGTGCCCTCAGTCCCCAGCAACAGCTTTGGTGGTGGCCCAGAAGAAGAACCAGGCGAAGACAATGCCTAAGTAATGCTGGAAAAGAAACAATGCTGGAGGAACTCCTCTCGTGCGCCTGACACTCTGAGGCCAGACAAACAAAAGAGTTTCGGGGTTGCAATGGACAGAAGAGCCTGTGACTCCTGGGGACAAGAGGACCCTGCAAGATGGCCACCACAACCTGAGTCAGTTTCCAGGCACCACTGATGACTGAGTCTCTGAGGAGGAAGCAGCACTCCAGATCACCAAGAGTGCACTGTGGGATGAGTGTGTGCCCATCTGGGACCATGGGGCTAAGCAGCTTCCCAGGGTTTCCCCCTGCCTGCTGCAGGGCTGCTCCTGCTCCTGCTGTCCCTCCAGCCCCCAGCAGAGATGCACAGCAGGAGAGATGCAGGAAAATGCAAGCCTGCCAGGGTCAATGGCCACCCTGGAATCTGCTGCAGGAGCAGCCTGGCTCTATCCTTTGTGTCGAAGGACACCAGGCTCAACTGCACCCCGCTTGTCCCTCGCCTATCTGCGAGGGACATCTTTTCACACTCACTGTCCTTAGTGTCTTACACCGAGATGGCCCTTGCTGACTTCCAAATAGAAAGCCAAGCCAGCAAGTCTTGGGCAGCCCCACACAGGTAGCTTTTGCTGATTCATCACTTATTACTTCTCCCTTGGGCGCAGGCGCCAGCACCCAGCCAGGCTTTGCTGCCACCCTAGCTAGATTCCCCTGTGGCACAGCCCCTGGATTGCTCCTGTTGCCTCGATGCATATGACTGTGACCAGCTGGAGACAACACCAGGTGAGAAGGGCTGGGTACCCAAACTCAGGTACCTGAAATGTGTGAAGACCAAGGACAGGGTGTTGAAAGAACATGGGGGAGTACAGAGTTGATGCGCTATGGGATGTAAGGGGCTCCCAGCAGCCAGCCGTGTGCTCCAGATTCCCTGGGTGAACACTGGATGGGTGGCATCAGCTACTTGGAGACATTTCTCTGTGACTCTTTTCACTGGCCCTCCTACAAGGCCAGGTGGCCTTTTGTGTGTGTGTGTGTGTGTGTGTGTGTGTGTGTGTGTGTGTAATTAGTACACCTACGGACCTCAAAGCATAGCCTGACACCAAAGCCCGCAAATCGATATCTGAGGATTTACTCCCCCACTGTCCTTTATTTTCCCCATTGGATGACAAGCTCTGAATAGAGAAGTTGCAAAACCACATACACAAAGCTTTTGTCACCATACCAATTATCCAAACCATTTATCTTGCAACAAAATGAAGGATTGAAATTCGACGCAAGTTCTGCGACGGTAGGGACAACCTCTGACATGAATGCATAACACATGGAAAAGTAATAATGAATGTGTAACCTAAATTACTTACCAGTGAAGTAACAGGAGGTCTGCACTATCTTTTCACAGGAGTGAAAACACCTTACGTTGCCATGGATGTACATTCTTGCCCTTCCCAAAGATGGGGGTTCCTCCTGGGAGCGAGATCCTAAGAGAATCAGACAGAGTGTACTGGAATGACCATATCTAGAAATTAGACAGGGACCAGGTGAGCTGCAAAAGCCAGGTGGGACTCTCGGGTGTGTGCCCTGTGACCAGTAGAGGGTGCTGTGCTACAACCCTTTGGTTCCCCCTCAACTGCTTAATGGAGGCCATTCAGTCATGTGAGCTGCAAAAGCCAGGTGGGACTCTCGGGTGTGTGCCCTGTGACCAGTAGAGGGTGCTGTGCTACAACCCTTTGGTTCCCCCTCAACTGCTTAATGGAGGCCATTCAGTCATAGGAGCCAGGGCCTGTGTGCTGGGCTCTGTGATCCCTGCTGGAGCCTCAGCAGCTGTGTCCGCTCTGTCCTGGCAGAGTCTCTTGAGCACGGACCTGTGTGTTGTGTCAGCAGGTGCTTCATCCCAGGACTCTCCCCAGGGGTGAAGACAACCCCCATCCTCTTCAGGGTATGGTGTGGGCTGAGCTCCATCACCAGGGCTCAGGGGAGCACTAGGCAGCCAGTGGGTGAAGCCCATTTACATGGACAGCCCCTCATGTGGCAGGGGGTGGAGGGGAAAAGGAGGCCTGGGGCAGCCCAGCCCACTGTGGGGACCAGAGGCAGGGTGACCATGGCCTGGACTCCAGTCCTCCTCTTGTTACTCTATCACTGCACAGGTACAGCAAGGCCTTCGGGACAAAGGGACACCCTTTAGCTCGTGAGAGCAGTACTGCCGTAAGTTTTGAGAAAATTTACCATTTCTTCCCTATCACCCGTGAGTGTTTGTGTTTTCAGGCTCCATGTCCCAAAGAGGTGACTCAGCCACCGTCCGTGTCTGCAACCCTGGGATCCAAAGCCAGCCTCAACTGCACACTGAGCAGCGGCTTCAGTGCCAGCAACTATTCTATCAGTTGGTTCCAGAAGAAGCCGGGTTGGCCCCCTCGGTATCTCCTGGGGTTCTATTCAGACTCAGAGAAGCACCAGGGCTCCGAGGTCCCTGGCCGCTTCTCTGAACCCAAGATGGCTCAGCCAATACAGCGTTTCTGCTCATGTCTGGCTGAAGCCTGAGGATGAGGCTGACTATTATTGTGCTACAGCTCATGGCGGTGGGAGCAGCTACCGTTACGGTGTCTCAGATACTGAGGAAGTGAGATAAAACACTTGGTCCCACAGACCTTGCCTCTGACCTTCTTTTCAGGGAGAAACTGACATGGAGACATATTCGTGGGACACTGTTCTACTAAAAGACTTGCCAGTAAACTGGGGTAAGAGGGACACCTGGTTGGCTCAGCCTGTGAAGAGGACGACTCCAGACTTCAGCTCAGGTCACTGTCCCACGATCATGAGACTGAGCCCCACATCAGGCTCTGTGCAGGGTGTGAAGCCTTTGTGGGATCCTCTCTCTATCTCTCTCTGCCACCCATTCTAAAAATTAAGTAAACACTAACAAAACTGGGGTAACAGACTCATGTTTGAATGTAAAGTGAGACACCACAGGACATCCCAGGAAGACAGGGACAGATAAGGTGTCAGAGCCCAACCGCACATCCCCACGGGGTCTGGAAATGAGAAAGAATAAACACCGTGTCTGCACCTGAACGTGGTGCCAGTGAAAATTCATCCCCACGTCAGTTCCATCGTGTTGTTCCATACAGGGTGATTCTGTGCTGACATAATGACACTAACCCTGGTCGAAGACAGTGTCCTCTCTCTGAGCCAGCTACATATGATCCTGGACCATATCTTATCGACGACCCCCCCCCCATAATACCCCAATGCCCTCCCTCCTCTTCTCGCCTGTGCCTCGCTGTCCCTCAGGCTTCAGTTTCTCCCTCTCGTGCTTCAGGTCTGAACCTGAACTCCGGGTCCACATAAGTTTTCAGAGAACATGGAAATGATACTGTTGCCATTTCCAGTCTCATGGGCCCATCTCTTGGGAGGAGAATGAGCAGAAAATAGAGCTGCATGATTCCCCCAACATTTTCTTTCCTGGTTCTGTCAATTGACAATTTGATTATTTTCAGAGAAAGAGAGAGAGAGCATGAGCAGGGGAGGGAGGGAGGGAGCATGAGAGAGAGGGACGGAGAGGAGGGAGGGAGGGAGGGAGGATGGTAGGGAGGGAGGGAGGGAGAGACTATCCCAAGCAGGCTCTGTGCTGACAGCACAGGGCCCAATGTGGGGCTCTGTCTCACAAACCTGACGATCATGAACTGAGCCAAAACGAAGACTTGGATGCTCAACCAACTGAGCCACTCAGGTGTCCCAAGACCTGGACTTCTGATTCAGCACATCGTTACCATGTCTGCTCTCACGTTAGTCCTCATTGCTCAAAAAATCCTCTCCCAGAGATAAAGGTTTTCAGATAACTGCCTTTAAATGCAAGATGCAAGACAACTAACTCGCAAGATGTGGAGAACCAGTAAGAGGAATATAAGGCCATCTCATCCCATTTTTGATAACACACACACACGAACACACACAAAATATTCTCCTCTCCCTGAGGGTACAGTAGCCTAGACTCAGCAGTTTCTGAGGGCTCTCAGTCCCGCCAGAAGTCAGGTTCAACCCGGGTTCACTCAGCTGTCCTTGGTGTCAGATTGCCCATCATCAGAAAACAACACAACATCGAGTGTGACTGGGGTCCTGACACCAAGGCAGCCAGGACATGCCCTGACCGCCTGCTCTTCTGGGACATGGCTCGTGCTCAGGAATCCCAGGGCAAGTCCCTATCCTGTGGGCAGTTAAGCATCTGACCATCTCTAGGCTCCAGTCAGCACCCGAGGCTGGTCAGTACATTGATTCTGGGAAACCAGCCTCCGTGTTGCTCCCACAGACCTCAAATCTCATGGGGACACGGGAATCTCATGCTCTGTGCATTCAGGGTGGCGCTGTCACTCCATCACTCAACACAGTAATACCTCCAGTCAGGCTGGATCGCTATTAAAATGTCTTCTGTCTCAACCCAGGGCCACAGGGCCTGTGACCTCAGGGACACATTATCTCCATCTCTCCAGCCCTGTAATGTGACCTTTGACAATAAACTTCTGGGACCCGTGGGCTTTGGATAATAGAGAATCCATTCCTTTATTCAAGGGGTGCTGAATGAGCAATTGTTCTATCCTGAAATTGCGGGACACAAGTCACAGGGACTGTAGGAGTCCCCACCCTAGAGATCTGTCTGTGCTTGGTAATCCCATCACTGAGATGGCTCTGAAAGTCATGGGAACAGTCTTCTCATGGAATCCAAGGGACGCCAAACAGGGCTTTCCTCCCTACAGGACCAGATCTGTGATATAAAAGTTATGAGTATAGGGGCGCCTGGGTGGCTTAGTCGGTTAAGCGTCCGACTTTCGCTTAGGTCATGATCTCGTGGTTCGTGGGTTCGAGCCCCGCGTGGGGTTCTGTGCTGACTGCCAGCTCGGAGCCTGGAGCCTATTTCAGACTCTGTGTCTCCCTCTCTCTCTGGCCCTCCCCTGCTCACGCTGTCTCTCTCTCACTCTCTTATAGAAATAAATAAAAATATTTTTAAAAAAAGTTATGAGTATATACCTATATGTATGTCTATAGCTATATATATCTGTAACTATATCTATATCTACATCTACATCTATGTCTCTGTCTCTGTCTCTGTCTCTCTCTCTCTGTCTCTCTCTCTCTCCCTATCTAATAAGAACTGGAATAAAGTATCAAACTATTTTTCAAAAATTTTGAGATTCATAAGAACTGGAATAAAGTATCAAACTATTTTTCAAAAATTTTGAGATTCCTTTTGAACCAAAAACATAGTCAATCCTTTTCCAATGTTGTTCCACCAGTAGTTAAACCAAATATTCCATCCATATATCCTCTGCAATAAAAACAGATCTGGGAAAAGAATATTCATGATTACACCTGCCTCTTCACGATTACTTGAGTCCCTTGAGTCTGGAGCAAGTAGCATAACGAACTCATTGGACTTTGCCATTTCTTTTGATCCCCACAGCTCAGGGGCAAAGTTAGGGCCATGTCTATTACAAGCCCCCCCACCATGTCAACTCTGCCTGTGTACCACCTTCTAGGGGAAATGACTGTGGTGGACAAAAGAACCCTCCTGATGAGGAGGCTACCCACTCCAGGATGCACAGGACAGTCCCCACGGTGAGGATCATGAGACAAACCTCGGCCTCGCTGAGACTATTGGCCGGACCCTGAAGCAAATACTAAGCCTGACCAGAACACTACAATGCACCCTCAATTCAGCCCTCTGAATCGATCACTGCTCGGCTGCTGTTTCAGAGCCTGTGTCCTTCTGTGGCTGCTCCTAACCCTAGCCATGGCTCATGCCCTCAGGGGGCCCACCACCTAGGGCTCAGCAAAGAACAGAATGTGGGCCTTTGCCCAGCACAGAATGATTCAGGGTGTAGCACATAGGCTCCCCATGCCATTTCCAAGGCAATTGTGGGGTTACAGAAGAGTATGCTACTCACTGCCCACACACTCGGCAGGCTCCTGAGCCCAACCTCTATGCCTGACATGCACCCTGACACACACCCTCCACTAAGCCCTCCTGGGGAAACACTACCATGCTATTGTTTCCAGGCCTTTCTCAGCATATAGGACCTAACCCTAACCCTAGCCATGGTTCTGGCCCTAAAAGGGTCCACCAAGCAGGTATGAGGAGAGAAGTGACTTGAGGCCCTTGACTGCCACAGAATCGCTCAGTGAGAAAGCCTGATGATCACCATGACATTTCCATGTGAGGCTTGGGCCTGCAGAAGGAGATCCTGAGCCAAAGCCTCTGCCTGGCACACAGAGGCAACAGGCCCTTGAAGCCAGACCCTAAGCCTAACCCGCCCTTATCCAGTGCCCTCCATTCAGCCCTCAGGGAAGGGCCCTGCACTGGTGTCGGATCATCCCCTGCCCTGTTGGTTCATCCCCTGCCCCCTCCCGGAACCTAAACCTACCCCTGGCCATGGCTCTGGCCTCTAGAGGTGTCAAGCCCCAGGTGTAGGCCAGGAATGGAACTGGTGCTCATGGCCGCCTGACATTTCTTCAGTAAAAGCCCGAAGTTCGTAATAACATGGTCAAGGCCAGGATGGGCCTGCAGAAGCGGATCATGAGCCCATACCTCGGCCTCTCTGAGACTATTGGCTAGAATCTGAAACCCAACGCTAAACCTGACCGGAACACAACCACACACTCTCAACTCAGCCCTCTGGACAGATCACTGCATGCCTGCTGTTTCAGAGGCTGTGTCCTCCCACGCTGGATCCTAATCCTAGCCATGGTTCATGCCCTAAGCGGGACCACTCTCTAGCTGTCAGCAAAGAACAGAATACAGGCTCCTGCCAGACACAGAATGATTCCGTGAGAAGCACAGAGGTTCCCCATGCCATTTCCAAGGCAATGGTGGGGCTACAGAAGGGGATTCTCATCTCAGTCCCACCCACTGCCCACACACTCGGCTGAACCCCCAGCAAAAATCCTCAGCCTGACATGCACCCTGACCCTCTCCGAAAACTCACCTGTCCTGTGGAACCACTGCCCTGTTGTTGTTTCTGATCCTGTCTCGGCCCAGGGCACAACCCTTACCCTAGCCTTGTCTTTGGGCTCAGGTTACCGCCTCTTAGCTCTGAGGAATGATTGGACTTGAGGCTCCTGACCAGTGCCAAATTCGTCAGAGAGGAAGGTGGAAGATCACTGTGACATTTTCATGTCTGGGATGGAGTTCCAGGAAGGGATCGAGAGCTATAAGACTGTCCCACACATTCGGCCAACCTCTGAACCCAACCTTAAGCCTGACCCACACCCTCACGTGTGCCGTCAACTCATCCGGCCATGGAGATCACTGTAGTGCTGGCAGATCGCCCCCTGCCACCACCGGTACCCGAACCCTAACCCTAGCCATAGTTCTGGTCCTGAGAAGGTCCACCAAGCAGGTGTGAGCAGAGAAGTGAGTTGGGGCCCTTGACTAGCGCGGAAACGCTCAGCAAGAAAGCCTGATGTTCACTATGACATTTCCATGCAAGGTTTGGGCCTGCAGAAGGAGACCCTGAGCCAAAGCCTCTGCCTGGCCCACAGAGGCAGCCGGCCCTTGAAGCCAGCCCCTAAGCCTCACCCATGCTCTATGCAGCACCCTCCACTCAGCCCTCGGGGGAGAGCCCTGCTTGGCTGTTAGTTCATCCCCTGCCTCCTCCCAGGACCTAAACCTAACCCTAGCCATGAATATGGGCTTAGTTTGAGACACCATGCCCCTGCTGTGGGCCAGGAATGGAACTGGTGCTCATGGCCATGAGAGACTTCTTCAGCGAGGAAGCCAGAAGTTCCTCGTGGCATTTTCAAGGCCAGGATGGGGCTGCAGAAGCAGATCATAATCCCAAACCTCAACCTCCCTGAGACTATTGTCCAGGTCCCGAAGCCAAACGCTAAGCCTGACCAGAACTCTAACAAGCACCGTCAACTCAGCCCCCTCAGGAGGTCAGTGCACGACTATTGTTCAGAGGCTACATCCTCCCGAGGTTTAATATAACCCTAGCCACGGTTCTTGCCCTCAGCTGGACCATGCCCTGCTTATCAGCAAAGAACAAGATAGAGTGCTTCAGGGATATCCACTCGCTCCCACCACTGTTATTTAACTTAGTACTGCAAGTCTTAGCCAGGGCAGACCACACAAAAACAAAAGGCATCAATCAGCAAGGAAAAAGTCAAGCGTTTACTATTTGTAGCTGATATGATGCCTAATGTAGAAAACCTGAAAGACTCCACCAAAAGAAGGCTTAAACTGGTATATGAATTGAGTAAATTTGCATGATACAAAATCAATGTACAGATCTACCGTATGTCTGTACACCAATAATGAAGCACCAGAAAGAGAAATCAGGGAATGAATCCCATTATTAAATGCACCAAGCCATCAGATACCTAGGAATAAAACTAGCCACAAAGATAAAAGATCTGTACTGAGAAAACTATAGCATATTTTTGGAAGAGACTGAAGATAACACAAACAAATGGAAAAACATTCCATGCTCATGGATTGGAAGAACAAATCTTATTAAAATGCCTACATTATCCAGAGCAATCTACAAACTTAATCTAATACCTATCAAAATAAGACCAGCATTTTTTCAGAACCAGGACAAACATCCCTGAAATATGGATGCAACCACAAAAGACCCCTAAAAGGAAAAAGCAACTGTCAAAAACATCAGGAAAGCTGGGAGCATCACATTTTGGACTTCAAGCTTTATTACAAACCTGTCGTGATCAAGACAGCATGCTACTGGAACTAAAGTAGACCAATAGATCAATGGGAACGTCCAACAAAAAAAACAGAAATCAGCCCACAACTATAAAGTCAATTAACCTTCATCAAAGGAGGAAACAATATCTAATGCAGAAAAGGTGTCTCTTCAAAAAATGGTGTTTGGAAAAGTGGAGAGTAACATACAAAATGAAGAAAAAAAAACCTACACCACTTTCTTACCTATACATAAAAATAAATTTAAAATGGATGAAAAGGCTTAAATTTCAGACAGAGTGTGATCAAAGTGCTGAAAGAGAGGTACCTGGGTATCTCCGTCAGTCAAGCGTCCAACTTTGGCTCAGTTCATGCACTCGTGGTTTGGGGTTTTGAGTCCTGTAAAGGGCTCAGTGCTGACAGCTCAGAGCCTGGAGACTGCTTTAGATTCTGTATCTCCCTCTCACTCTGCCCTTCCCATTCTCACACACTGTGTCTGTCTCTCTCAATAAATAAATAAACATTAAATTTAAAAAAAATATATAAAAATTCCAGAAGAGAACACAGGTAGTAATCTCTTTGACATCAGCCATAACAACTTTTACTAGTCGCTGACTCCTGAGGTATGGAAAACAAAAGCAAAATTAAACTACTGGAAATTCATGGGGAAAAACCAAACCAAACAAAACAAAAAACAAGAAACAAAAAGCTTCTGCACAGTGAAGGAAACAATCAAGAAAAATTTTAAAGGCAACCGGTGGAACAGGAGAAAATATTTGCAAACAACATATCTGGTAAAGGGTTATTATCCAAAACATATTAAAAAGTTATGAAACTCAACACCCAAAAACCAAATAAGACTGGGCAGAAGACATGAATGGACATTCTTCGAAAGAAGACATCCAAATGGCTAAGAGACACATGACAATTTGCTGAACATCACTCGTCATCAGGAAATACAAATCAAAACTACAGTAAGATAGCACTTCATACACATCACAATGGCTAAGATGAACAACACAGGGAATAAGAGTCAGTAACTGAACAAACATAATCACTGCAAAAAGATTCCCCATTATCATTATTAGAGAGGAGTTCCCTGGACATTCAGACAAACAGCCCTGGGATGGTCCCAGCGTCCCATGTTCAGAATAACAGGGCTGGTCCCACACACATATGTGAAGACTCCCTAAGGCTGCAGAGTGGAATGGCCCAGATCCTATGGGCAGACTGGCCTATAACTCACCAGGGAGGGAGGCAGGGAGGGTAGACAGAGAAATAGGCTTCCATGTTGTGCGGCCCACTGTGGGCTGAGATGAACAGAGACCCTGCCTGCAGCAGCACACTTTCCACCAAGACCTCACCTCTAGCGTCGCTCATATATAAATCTAAGGCGTGGCATGCTCACCTTTTAAAAACTGACATCTGTGACACAGAAATAAACACTGGAGAGAAACATAATGTGCATATACATCACTCAGCAAAAATACCATCTCCCTGACCCATCATCCCCCCTCCCTTCTAGAAATGACCACAGGTTCACACTTGGTTGTGTCATTCTCATGCCTGTCTGTGAATTGAACTCCACTAAACAATCAATACTGTTTGGAACATGGGTTCTTTATTCCTCTAGGCTCCCTCAGGAGGTGATGGTGTTCAACCAGGGATGAGCAACCAATTTCTTGGGCTCCTGACAAGGTGCTTGGCTCAAGGCTCATCTGGAAGTGTGTAGGAGGGCAGGGGTAGCAAGGAAACCTCTTGACATTTTCCGTGCCATCAGGCTCAGGAAGAACCCTGTATCCACCCAGCCCCCTCTTTCTCCTCCCCAGTAACACGGCCATTAGTTTTATGAATCACTGACTGCAGTCTCTGAATGGTCTGGAAGTTGGGCCTATGTAGCAAACTCCAATGTTCAGGTGGTCTACATCCATCCCCACCCCCTTTTCCCCTTTCCTGCCTCGGCTAAGGAGACCTAATATCTAAATCCTTGTGTTGCCAGATGGTCCATAGGACTCAGATACAACCCATGGAAGTAGGTGTCAGGTGGGGCCTCTACACATGTTTCTGGTGTCCTGGGGAAGAGGGTTTGCCTAGGCATCACTGCCACTCATTCCCTATGTTGAACTGGGATGTGACAATGGAGCGGTGACAGCCATTTACAAAGCCTGAGGATCAGAACTGATTTCTCCATTAGATGCAGCAAGCACAGTGTCTAGGCCCACGATACTTTTTAGGGCCCATGAAAATGTTTGAATTCCTTTTTTTTATTTAAAAATTTGTTTTAATGTTTTAGTTCTGAGAGAGAGAGAGAGAGAGAGAGAGAGAGAGAGAGAGACAGCGAGAGAGCAGGGGAGGGTCAGAGAGAGGGAGATACAGAATCTGAAACAGGTTCCAGGCTCTGAGCTGGCTTTCAGCACAGAGCCCGATGCAGGGCTAGAACCTACGAACTGTGAGATCATGACCTGAGCCAAAGTCGGATGCTTAACCGACTGAGCCACCCAGACACGCCTTAATTCCTTTTAAAATCACAAGAATAATAGAGGTCTGAGAGATTCAGCTATGCCATCATAGCCATAGAGGATGATTTCACTTTTCTGTTGCCTAGAGGAAGGAACCCACGAAAGCCAAAGCGAAGTGTTAATGCATCCTGGAGAAGGAGAGATCAAGAGAATCACAGATTTACCAGGTCTGGTATCATTTAGCCACAGAATCAATACAACAGCCCCCCCTGTCGATACTCTCATGCGACACGTTAAATGTTAAATGTCTCACTTTAAAACCTCTGTAAAACAGCCTCTCAGTTTCTGGTAGCTAAATTCATATCCCCTAAGGTAGGCTTCTTGTGAGGCTGAAGACCTTTTCTTTCTTCAGAGGCTCTGAGTGTAAGGAGGTGAGGGTGGTTTCCTGAGATTCCTGGCATCTCAGTTCACCAGAACCTCCCAGGCCAAGCACCACCTCCTCAAGCACTGCACGAACCTGGGACTCCCTTCCAGCAGGGAATTCTGGAGCTTCACAATTAGGGCTGCTCTCTCTTCGTCCAGCTGCTTTATTTTCATCTTCTGGTTTCCTCTGTGAACAGCTGGATGCACAGGTCTAGAAAGCAGGGCAGTGTTCTGAAATGTCGTCATGCACTGGGGAGTCCTCAGCATACGGAACATATTAAGCCATGTGTTTGGATGAGAAAAGCTAGAGGAAGAACATAAAGGAAAACGGGATCCTCAAGAACCAAGCCCTGGCACATTCCAGAATTTCCTCTGAAGTTGAGAGTTACCTGGCGTGCAGTTCTTCTAACCCTTTGACAGATGAAACACGTTTACACTCTCATTACACGCAGATGGACATAGAAATAGAAGCTGACATTGACCGAGTGCATAGTGTTTACCGGGTCCTTCACACCGTTCATCCCATGGCTCCTTATGAAAACCACATGAGGTGGGTACTATGTTAAAGTTCGTTATATAGATGAAGACACGAACCCTAACGAGGTTAAATAATTTGTCCAGGGCTGTGCAGTGAGTGCAGAGAACAACTTTTGACCTCAGGAATGGCTGACTGCATGGCTGTGCTTCTTGTGTGCCATCCTGAGTGTGACACGCAGAGCAGACAAATGCCTACCTGAATGTCGTCCACTCCAACAAGAACAAAGCTGAGCAAGTCCCTGCGGGCAAGCCCCAGGTGCTCCACGAAACATGGGGAAGATGCTGGGAGTCCAGTCTTCAGGGTCTGGAGCTCTGTTCTGTTTCTGTGGGATAAGGTGCACCGTGGCAGACATATTCATTTATTCACCTGACCATCCAATATTAACTGAATATCTATTATATGCCAAGTATTAAAAAGAGCACACAAACAGCCACTGTGGCTGGTAAATTTTCAACAACTGGCTTTCCAAAAGTAAGTAAATAAATCTAGGAAACAATCAATTTGTAGCATTTCTTGATTTCCATGGTCTAAGTACTTCTACCATGATGACTCTGAACACAGAGTCAGGAAAAGTGAAAACAGCCTCTCAGGTGTCAATACACATAGGCTGTAACACATCACTGGATGTCATAGTGACGGAAGCATCCCACTGGGAAAATAAGGTAGTAAACACGATATCACAAGGAGGTGTACTAACAGCCTTGGTAACACAGGTTCAGGAACTCCATGTCCCAGACATCAGACCGTGCAGGGAAGCTTCAAGGAGGACCAAAAGTGTAACCCAGATAGGCAGGATCAGAGAAAACTAGACAGGACGAGGCAGGTGAATTTGGGGGTTGTGTGGGGAGTGCTCCCTGTCAAGGGGAGAACTAGGCAAAGGCCAGGAAGGGAATACATGTGGACTGAATGATGACCTCATATGCTTGAGGACAGAGTCAACAAGGGAGAGTTGTAGGATGGAGCAGGAGAGACAAATGGGTATCCCACCAGGTAGAAACTTATAAACATGGTATAAGGTATTTGAACTGTACTGTGAAGATGAAGGTGCCTCTGGAAACAGGTCCCCTGGGAGCTGTGACTTCATGCCTGCTCCCATCTGCCCAGGAACCTGTTATCTCCATCTGCATTCAATGCATGGCTCACCCAACCACGGAGAAGGAGCACACTGTGTCCTGGGAAGTACGCTGTCCTGTTCACTGGCACAGTGCTTTATGGCACGGGCACTTCATACAGTTTAAAGAAAGAACTTGGATGGATAGCTCCTCTTCAACTACAACTCTATACAGCTGTATAGAACTAGATGGAGTCTGTTTCTTTAAATGTGGCCCATCCTAAAGACCAAAGCATTTGTTAGTACAACATACCTACTGTGCATGGACTAGATTGAGGAGTTCAGTCCCTGTGCCCTTGGAGGTCACATTCTGGCGGGAAGAGTACAGACAGAAGAAGCAATCACAGGGATTGTAACAGCCTGGGGGACCAGTGTGTGCATGCAGGAGATGGGCAGGGAGGGTGGGATATAGTCTGGTTTGTGCGGGTCCCTGTCTGTGAGGAACCTGCGGGAAGTCTCCGGGGGATGAAGAAGATGGAGGCACCAGGGAGCACACGCTCTCTCAATCCACGCACACCTACAAAGAAGGACGTGTGTGCCGACAACTAGCAGTTGGTTAAACAATCTTGTTTCAGTTCCATCGGTGTCTTCTCTTTTATTTTTCCTTCCTTCTGTTTAGCTTGAGTTTATTTTTCTTTTCTCTTTTTTTCTAGTTTCTTGTGGTACAAGTTTAGCTTCTGGACACAGACAGTTATGAAACACTCCACCCAACAACTGCAAAATTCATATTGTTTTCCAGTGCCTGCAGAAGACATAGCAGCATAGGCTGTATCTTGGGTCAGAAAACAAACCTCAATAAATTTAAAAGAATAAAAACTATACAGAGTATATTCTCCAACAACAATGAAATCATACCAAGGAATAAAAGATTACAAGAAAACCTCCAGATACTTCAAAGGTACAAACGCTCTTCTATATAATTCATGTGTGAAAGAAGAATTCTCCATGGTAAGTAAGACTTTTAAATTATAATAAAGTATGGCATACTAAATTCAGGGGCACAGTTAAAGCTGCCCTGAGAGCGTATTCATGTAAACATTAAGTGCTCATGTTAAGAAGGAGGAAAAGCCTCAAACCAATCATCTAAATGGATATCTTGGGACCCTTAGAAAACAGAAGGGCAAAATTAACTGGGGGCAAGGAGAAAAATCATATTGATAATGAAATAAGAGCAGAAATGAATGAAATTGGGGGAAAAGGGAGAACTCAAGGAGACAGTGATCCATAAAACTAACCAATCTCTAGCAAAACTGATAGAAAGGTAAAACACAAATTCTCAGGTTCAAGAAAAAACTGGGGGTATCAGATCAGACTCTGCACACATCCGAAGGTTAAGAAGACAATACTCTGCCTACACAAATAGGACACCTGGGATGAAAGGACCAAGATCTCAAAATGAACAATGTACTACAGGTCCTCAACTGAAACAGGTATTGGGAATACCCCTATAACTACAAAAGAAATTGGGATTTACAATTTTAATCCTTCGAAAATGTTATCTCCAGGCATAGATGGTTTCAATGGAAAATTCTTCCAAACATTTAAAAAATTAACTTGTGTTTATGTATCTTCCAGTACATACAAAGAAAACAAGGAAGCACACTTCCTGAATTTGTGGACGAAACCGGCATTACCTTGAATCTAAACATAACAAAGCACAGACAGAAAACGCTACAGACTAATATCCCTCATGAATACACCTGCCAAAATACACAACAAAACATCATCAAATAGAATTAAGTACTACAGACGAAGATCCACGCACCATGACCACATGGGGATTAGATGTGAGACACTTTCAATACTTAAAAAACAATCAATATTATCCACCCTATCCCAGGGTACTAAAGAAAAATAACATAAGCTCATCAGTTGATGCAGAAAAGCATTTCACAAAATTCAACACCCGTTCATGAAAAAAAAAATCACGCAACATCAAAATGGGAAGGAACCCATGAACTTCATGAAGCATCTCTAGAAAAAAGCACCACTCACATTATATACAATAATGCACAACAAACAGTTTTCTCCTAAGATCAGGAACAAGGAAAGGTTGTGTTCCCCCACCACTCTTAATATTCAATGTGGTGCTAAAATTCTCTCCAGAGCAATAAAGCGATGAGAGGTGTGGGTGAGGCATATAGACTGGTAAGGGAAAGATAAAACTGTCCATACGTTTGAAGAGCATGATTGCACATGTAGGAAATTCCAGTCATTGTCCATGAAGACAGTTCCAGTGAACCACAAACAAAACAGAAACTGCTTCAGATCTAACAGGTGAATTCGCCAAGTAGTCACAATACAGGACAAACATGGAAAAATGCCTTTCTTTCTCTACACTAGCAGCGGCAACATGGCAAATGAAATTTTAAAACACACCAGTTGTCATCATGCCAACACTAACATCCAAGGCTGAAAACCATATACAAGACTTCCATGGTGAAATCTATACAGCTGTGATGAAAGAAATCAAACACATAAGTAAATGAGACACCTGTCATGCTCACGGATTAGAAGATGCAACACAGAAAAGATATCAAGTCTCTCCAGACGGATAGATGGGTTTCCACACATTTCCTGTGGAAAGCCAAGCAGTGCTTATTACATATACACAGACAAGCTTTTCCTACATTTTCTACGGAATTTAAAAGGAACTAGGAGAGGTCAAAGAGCTCTGAAAAGGAATAAAATGGAAGTATTTAGTATGCTCCATATGAAGATGTGGCGTTGGTGGAGCCAAAGACACAGGGCCAATGGAGAAGAGGGGACAGAGAAATAGACCTATGTAGTATGGCTCACTGATTTTTGTCAAATGTGAATCATGCACTTTGTGAGGAGGGTCTTGTCAATGAAAGGTGTCAGAGCCATTAGACATCCATTGGCAAAGAAACAAAACTCAAGACAAACAAAAAGACGATCTAGATTTCACCCCTTATACAAATGTGAAATCAAACTGATCACAGCCAGATTTAAATTAAAATGAAAAACTGTACAACTTTTACAAGGGAAGCACAGGAGAAGACTCTCCGGACCTAGGGGTTGGTGGGTTCATAACCAAGGCACCCAAAGCACTCTGCATAAACGAAATCCCTTGATAAACAGGACTTTATCAAAATTGAAAAATGTTACTCTAGCAAAAACTTTGCTCGGATTAGGAGCATGAAAAGACAAGCTGTTCACTGGGTAAACATAATTGCTAACCTCGGATCTGGCAAATAAGTATCTAGAATATAGAGGAAACGTTCGACACTCAACAGGCAGAAAAAAACCATCCAAATCAAAAATGGGCAAAAATACATGACAGACAGTGAGTGCATCATAGAGAACATGCAGGTGGCAAATAAGCACGTGAAAAAGTGTTCAACGTCACAGCCATGAGGGAAATGCAAATGAAAGCCTCACCTGTTGGAAGAGCTGATTAGAATAAAACACAGTGAAAACATGAAATGTTGGAAAGAGGCAGCTCTCTCAAACATCACTGGTGTGAATGTAAAAAGCACATGCACTCTGGTAAGAGAGTTTCATAGGTTCTACCCAAGCTAAACATAAACCCAAAAACCCAGCAACCACTCTTCTGGACCTCTATCCCAGAGAATGAAAAATTAAGATCCCACAAAATGCCGTACACACATGCTCACTGAAGGTTTATTTGTAATAACCAAAGAGTAGAAACAATCTAAATGTCCCTCAAAAGGGGAATGATTGAACACACTGTGGAATATCCACATTACGGAGCCCTACTCAGGGATAAAGAAGCCATAAAGTAGTGATACACAAAACTTGGATGGATCCAAGGGGAGTATTATCCTGAGTGCAAATAAATAAACAAAACCAACATCACCGGTCACAGTTTGTTACACCCTTCATTGTAACAAAATGCCAAAACTCCCAAAATAAAAAAAAACAAAACACGGGTGATTGCCATGGCGAGGGATGGTGGGTGCAGGGGTGGGTAGCATGAGGGAGATCATTGTGCTGATGGAGCAGTTCCACACCTGGTCTGTGCTGCTCGATTTGTGAATGCACCTCACAAAGTGCCAGAACCAGACATGCCCATCATGCTCCTGTCGGTTTCATGGTTTTAATATAGTTCTGCAGCGACGTATGATGATACACTGGGGCAAAATCGGCAGAGGGTCCCTTTGTGAACTGACATTTCTCTACTACCTGTACCCTCCTGTGAATCCAAAAACCTGTCTATCTACATAGATATCTACCTGTAGTAATGCTCTACTTGTCATCACGTCTCAGAATAGTTGCCTAAAGCTACAAGTCCCACCGTGGCTCCCTGGACCTCCATCCACGCTTCCGCAGGACCATAACCTGAGGGTGTCAAGGGGCAGGGAAGGAGGCAGGTGGGCTCTGGTGCCAGGCTGTGAGTGGGCAGGTGCTTGACTTTGACAGAATGTAACCGTGAGGGTCAGAGAAGGCCAGGTGTGGGGCAGAAGCAGCACCCAGACTGCGCTTCTGGAGCTGATGATTTCCCTTTGAGATGGATGGGCCATGACCAAGGCCCGGCTCTCAATGGACACTCCCACTTTTCCGCTCATTTTAGGACACCATCTCTCCTGTGCCCCGGTGTATCCCCTCCCCAACCCTGCCACTTCCTACCTCCTATTCACGCAACCACCCATTCAAGTAATCCACATTTTACACAGGAAGGAAAGGGGAATCAAAGGGTGAGCAGCTCTGGGATCTTGGCCATTTCAGGAGCCTGATGTTTCTGTAAACCAAGGCTGCGGTGAGCAGGGTCTGAGCAGGCACGCACAGGAAATTCCAAGTGCTGGGATCTCATAAGAGACCCACGTCACCTTTACATCTAAGTGACCTGGACTCCACCTGCCTTCCCACAGGCCTCTAAGAGCAGCAGCCCTCACGTCAGCTCAGACCCCATCCTTCTTAGAGACACAAGCCTCCTACTTGCTAGGACCCCCTGAGGTTCACCTTCCACCACTGTAACTGGCTTCCTCATGGCTCCCATCAGTTTATGCCCAGGTGCTAGGAGCACACTGCCTTGAGTTCAACTCAGTAACCACGGAACTAGACTCTTCCCCTGCACTTCAGCTTGATCCACAGATGGGACTCAGCCCACTGGGGTCTACACCTCATCTGAGCTTCCACCCCACGTCCCCAGAGATAACCGGGATCATTTTCAGGAGGGGCTAAGCCAGAAACCTTACCCTCCAATTCCCTTCTAACACCCAATGCCCAATTCATCATGAACTCTCAGCTCTTTTCTTGAGAGTGGTCACTTTCCTTCCTTTGATGCACATCCTACATTCCCCAAGATGCACCTGTTCCCACCTCTCTGGCACTCTGCTCTTGGTCTGTCTCCCCATCCCTGCGTCTAAAGAACCCACTTTGAATCCCACATGTCTCTCGGAATTCCTGAAGTGCTTCTTTGGTCAGAATAAAGCCCACCGTCATGGCCCCTCACACCTCTGTGTGCCTACAACACTGATACCACACTCCCTAAGCAGACACACAGAGTAGTCCAATGCCTCTGGCCTCCCTCCACCCTGGTTGTCCAGTCTTGGCACATTTGCTTTCATCACGGCTCCTCTTTTCCTTTCTATCTATCAGAATGTGCTAGCCTCAGCAGCTGTCCTTGGGTTCTAGAAATAAATGTGTGGGAAAGTGTTGATGGGGTCAGTTCCCTGTAGTTCACTGACACCTTCTCAGGGCTTTGGAGACCCCTATCCACCATCAGGACAATATGATGACTTATGAGATGCAGTAATAACTGAAAGCAGGGCTGTGGAATACAATCATCCATTAACTGTTTCTCTTCATTTTTTCTGAAATGACCATTTTAAATTATTTAAAACTCATATACACTGTAAACTCATGCCATGCTCCAACTCCTGGAGATGATCACACTTTGCCCAGCACCTCCTTTTATGCCATCTTGGGTGGGAAGACATCATCCCTTGGACAACATTTCCTGGAAGGCAAACTCTTCCAGGAAGTCCTTCATGTGCACAAAGAATCTCTCCACCTCAAGGAGGTGAGCCTGCCTCTCACCCTACTGCTGGAGGCCTGTTCTTCTAAGGTCTGGACCTCTCCCTCTAGGTAGGCACAACACTCCTTAATCCAGAAGACCTCACCCAGTGACTCCTCTGTTCTCCAGAGGAGCACTCTCAGCTCCCCATTCTCCTGCCGTGAAGTTTCATACACTCTTCACACCACTGGTCTGTGTCATCATTTAAGGACTGGTGTCGTATTCTTCTGAGGAGAACTCCCCCAAAAGATGAAGGCTGTGCACACGACAGACCACAAGGACTTAAGGCTGATGTCCACCCCAGATGAGAAGGGAACTCAGCTGTCCTGTGCTCTGCTGAAATGCAGAGAATTTGGATGAAGGTCCCGTGATCAGCACAGCGTCCAGGGAACTCACGGGCCCAGTGCCAAGCTGGATGCGAGGGCTTGGGTACAGGGCTCCCAGTGGGACCGATGTCCCTTGATTGCCCACTTCTCTGCTGGTTTGGAGGTCTCCAAGTCAGAGGGGTGGGCTAAGGCTGGTGTCCCAGTGGGTTTTATGCCTAGTGCTAAGGTGGGATGGTGGCTCATGGTTTGAAGACTCCCATTGGCCATGGGTCAAGGAGACATATGGGTGCAGTTCTGAGCTGGTTTGGAGGTCTCATAGCCTGAGGCCAACTGGTGACCCCAGTGTTCGACTGACTGGGCTCTGTTTGATTAGAGGCCTTCAGTTACAAGGTGATGTGTTCAGCCCACTATACACATGACTACCTGGCCTAATGCAGAGCTAGTTTGAAAGACTTGTAGTATGCAGGCTTGTGGCAAGCCCCGTGTTCTGAGGACTAGACTTCCCTGTGCTCGGGTCTGTTGGAGGGCACCAAGTCCAAGGGCACATCGTGAGCACACTGCCTAGGCGACTCCTTGGCCAAGTACAGAGCTGGAGCTGGGTTGAAGGGCTCCGGGTCCAGGGGCACATGGTGAACCCACTGTGCAGGTAACACCTTTGCCCGATGATAAGCTGGTTTGTAGGGCTCCAGGTCCTAGGGCACTTGGTAACTCCACTGTCCAGGTGAGCCCTTGGCCAAGTGCAGAGATGATTTGGAGCCCTCCAAGTCCAAAGCACATGGTGAGCCTTCTCTCATGGTGACACTCCTCTGCCTACTCCTGGGCTGATTTGGAGCCCTTTATGTCCAAGCGCATGTGAAAGCCCACCGTCCAGCTGTCACGTTGGCCCAGGGAAGAGTTGGGTTGGAGGGTTTGTGGTGTGAAGGGTCCTGGAAATCCCAGTGCCCTGGAGACTTGATTTCCCTCTGCTTTGCTAGGTTGGAAGACTCCACGTCGAAAGGCATGCGGTGAACACACTGTCTAGGTGACCCCTTGGCTTAGGGCAGAGCTGGGTTGGGGGAATCATGGTCTGATGGCTCTTGGCAAGCCCTGTATTCTGGAGACTTGATTGCCCTGTGCGCCACTCAGCTGGAAGGCTTATGTTCTGAAAGCTCCTGGCATGCCTAGTGTCCTCGGCACTCAATTGCCTTCTCTTCTGGGTTGGAGGCTCATGGTTTGAGAATATCTGGTCACCTCAGGGTCCAGGTGACTCCTCTGCCCAATGATGAGTTAGGATGCAGGGCTCACGGTAGGGATGCTCCTGGCAAGCCTGGTGTTCTGGATAACCAATCATACTGTGCTATGCTTGGTTGGAAGGCTTGTGGAATGTGGGCTCCTGGTCAGCCCAGGGTCGGGGGTGGGGGTGTCCGTCCACTATTATGCTGGATTAGACAGCTCATTGTCTCTGGGCCTGTGTTCCTAGGACTCCTACTCTGTACAGCGTTGTGGTGACTCCTTCTTCCAGTACTTAGTTTCATCCCCAAATCCCCTCTCTGCCAGTTGTCTGTGGGCGTTGTCCACATTGTGCACATCTGGCTCATCTGATGTTCAGCGCACTTATGTATTCTGTGCTGAGCTAGGTTGGAGGACTCCAGGGTCCCAGGATGTGGAAGAATTCCTAGGTCATGTCAGCCTTCCTGTGCTGAGCTTCATTTTGACCACATAGTTTTGGGAAGGCTCAGAATCCACTGTACTCTGATTCCCTGTGCCCTACTCCCACTTCCACCTGCCCAAGGGAAACACATACTTAAGGGGCTTAGCCAAGTTCACAGTGGGAAGTGGGTCCAGGAGTCACCGGGTGCAGGCACAGGGCTTCTCAGGACACAGTGGGGCAGAAAGGTGGCCACACACATGAAGCTGGAATATAGATGTTTGACAAGAGGCCCGGTGCAAGAGGAATAGACAGAGGACTTGCCACCTGAAGGTGAAGGGAACATGGCAGAGATCATGAGGAATAGCAAGAAGAGCTGTGCTTGAAGTGCCAAAAATCGGGGCGCCTGGGTTAAGCGTCCGGCTTCAGCTCAGGTCATGATCACATGGTTCGTGGGTTCGAGCCCCGCATCGGGCTCTGTGTTGACGACTAGCTCAGAGCCTGGAGCATGCTTCAGATTCTGTATCTCCCTCTCTCTCTCTCTCTGGCCCGCCCCTGCTCATGCATTCGCTCTCTCCCTCTCCCTCTCCCTCTCTCTCAGAAATAAACAAAAAAACATTAAAAAAATTGAAGTGCCAAAAATCTCCTCAGTGCCACCTGGCCCTTGACCAGCTTTTATAACAAACCTGGTGCATCACAGTGCCTTCTCATGGTGTCGCCACCATGTCCTGACAATCACCAGGGCTCTCTCAGGCTGACTTTGTTCAGGTAGACAATCATCAGGCAGCTCAGCTGGCCAATCACGGATGGCTTCCTCATAGGCCCTCCTGACATCATGGCCTGTATACCATGTTTTAGAGGAATGTTAGCTTCCTTCAAGATGAAAAAGTAGTATTTGGTATGTATTTATGTCAAAGTCACGGTGAGTCCCAGAACAAAGCCAAGTGGGTCATTCAGAGTCACCTTTCCCTGTAACATGTCAATATTAATCAATACATGGGTCAGGAGATCCCATGAAGGGTCACACATCAGTGGGAAGTCTAACAACATGGCTCTATAGCAAATGCTAATCTCAACTCATCAGAGCTTAAAAATAAGTATAGAAAGAGGTAGGTATTATGTATCTTACCTCTTACCACAATAAAATTATTACTCCTAGACAAGATGAAGCTGAGTCAGAAGTTATTAACTAATTGCCAAAATAACATTCAGCACTCATGAGAAAGGGATAACAAAACCCAGATGTTCAACACTGTCACCGTTTCATATCCAGCCACCCATAAAAAATGACTCAGTATCCAAATAAGCAGGGATATCGGACTCATGACTAGGATAATAATCAGTCCACAGCCAAATACCCCCAAATAGGAGCTGACAATGTGAAAAAGGAATTACAAATATGATCAGGAATTAAAGAAAAACAAACGTGTCATGCAGAGAGAAAGGGGAATCTTAGAGAAGAATCAAATTCAATTTCTAGAGCTAAGAGTGGGATATGTGAAGTCAACAACTATACACAATGGGCTTTAAGAAAGATGGGATGAGGGGTGACTGGCTGGCTCAGAAGGTTGAGCGTCAGACTTTGGCTCAGGACATGATCTCACGGTTTGTGGGATCGAGCCCCGGGTCGTGCTCTGTGATGACAGCCAGCTCAGAGTCTACAGCCTACTTCAGATTCTGTGTTTCCCTCTCCCTCTCTCTCTGCCAACACCCCACTTGTGCTCTGTCTCTATTTCAAAACTAAATAAACATTATAAAAAGAAAGATGGGATGATGCAGACAAAAAAGTGAGAACTTGAAGACACAGCAATAGGAATTATGCAAGAAGCCCAGAGAGACAAGGAGACGGAAAATAAATGTAAAGAGCATCAGTGACTCAGGGGACAACACCAGAAACGATGGGACACAATAATAATGGGCTTCAATCTCCAAACTTGTTAAAAACCATAAACCCACCCATGCAAGAGTGTCTGTGAACCACAAGCAGAAAAAATAAACACAAAATGGGACAGAGACCTAGAATACTGAAACTGTGGAAATGAATGCAAAACAGAAAATCTGAAAACGGTCAGAAAACTCGACACGCATGGGGAAATGGGGAAATGGGCTTGACAGCTCTTTCTTAGAAGAAAATGCAAACCAACAATGTTGGCTGGCATCTTTCAATTCTAAAAAAGAAAAATGCCAATGCCAACCTCGAATTCCGCCCCTGGCAAAATTTCCCTAAATAAATGAAGAAAAATAAATCCATTTCGGGCACATCAACACTGAGAATGTCTGTGAATAGACTCACTTGACAAGAAATGTCAATGGGACTTCTTCAGGGCAATGGACAATAGTAGCAGACGAGCGCTGGTATCTAGGAGGGAATGAAGTGGGCAGAAATAGGAGCTGGAAAAATACCAGACTTTCATCATCTCATTTAAAATTTGCCTCTACAAGATACTAGACAGGTTACGGAAATATAAAAGCAATACACTGTGGAGTCTGTAGAGAGCGTCAAGTACTAGATAGGAGAAGAATGGCACAAAGGACAGAAAAGGAAAATGGAAGTTGATTGTTGTGTGTGTATTGTTCATGTAGTGAAGTAACGTATATGGGTGAGGAAATATTATTTGATGGCAGCGGCTAACAGATTAAAGCCTCAAGTTATAAATCCCCATACAACCACTAAGACACATTAGCCACCCTCCTTAAAAAAGAAGGATAGCTGGTAAGTCATGACTACACATTACTGAGGAAATACCAAAATAATACCAGCATAGTATTCATGAATCACAGTAAACTGAGGGGTGCTTGAGTGGCCCAGTCGGTTAAGTCTCCAACACTTGATTTTGGCTCAGGTCACGATTTCAGTTTGTGAGACTGAGTCCCGTGCGGAGGCAACACAGAACCTGCTTGGGATTCTCTGTCTCTGCCCCTCCTCTGCTCGCACTCTGTCTCAGCTGTGACCAGACAGCTTGAAGGATTGAAGCCCAAGGAATTAGCAGGCTGACACCTTGTTTGCAAGGTTCCCAGAAGCCACATCAGGTGAGTGAAAGACCCACTTCTGGGAAAGTACAAGAACCTCAGGATATTTTGGAGACCTCGAGAACAAAAGAGTTAACCCAAAGCAGTGGGTACTGCAGGCCAAGTATGATAGCAATGATCTGGCTTGGCCTCTGCCCTTGAGGAGCTCTTAGAAATTAATCTGAGTTAGTTCCAGCAAAATGGGTTGGAAAGGACCTACATGATCGAGCCCTAGCCTTGTTGCAATTATGTAAAAAACAAACAAACAAACAAACAAACAAAAACCAGGCCAAGAATCAGAGAATGCATTTACTATGCAAACAAATCGGTCTCGCCTGCACAATAGTTGGAAATTAGGGGAACAATTTAGGTTTTCATATTTATGATTTCAGCATTTACAATGAACTGAGTAGTTGCAAACAGTCCTCTCCGCACACAGAGCTCCCTGCAGTCGTTGTAACGAAATCCCACAACGGACAGGGACGGGCAAAGGACAAGGGGACTCAGCACCTCAGTCCTCAGCCCCGACATGCAGTACGGGCATCACAGAATATGCAACTCAAGTCATGAAGGAGTGATGCTGGAGACCTTTAACACATATTTGGGGTGCTTAATTTAGAGGGAACAATGCTGACTCACCGCACAGGTGTGTGGATATTGGACTCTAACCCTGTTCACTGCAAACTGTACAAGGGCTGGGTCCTTCCAGGTTCTTCCAATGTCTGGCAACAAGTCTCCCAAACCTTGTCTGCAATTTTCTCCTAGTTTCCGACTTGGAATCACTGAGAACTAAACCGCCCTTCTCCCCAAGCCATGCAGGCTGATGCGGGACCACCCGAGGCTTCCAGCCCAACATCTAGAATTTTCCACCCGCTGCCTTCAGAACTCAGAACTGCGGTTAGAATCTGCCCCAATCGTTAACCTTTTTCCTTTTGTTACCGTGGAAACACCCCTTAACAACATGTTACAAACCCTTACATCCCAGCTTTGGTGCACCTGCACCCCTACCTCCTGAAATGAGACACCACCGCCTGTGCACTGACCTCTTCTCAGCACTAATAGCTTGACGCAAGGACACAGGAAACACCAGAGATGCAGGACAGGTCCTGCATCTGTTCACACCACATCCCCCAGGGCCTGTGAACCACAGGTCACTGTCCCCACCTCCAGTTTCTCACCTGGGACAGGAAGGCTGGGCCACATGGGACAGGGAGCCAGGCTTTGTGCCAAGAGAGGACCCTCAGGTTGCTCAACTGTGCTGTCCTTCCACTGTGAGATCCAAGAGTGCCCCTGGGGCATGAGGGCAGGAGGGCAGAGTGAGAGCAGCCCGGTGACTGGCCCCGTGACTGAGACCAAGATGAGAGTCTGCTGGTGATTGGACACGTGAGCAAGACTACTCTCGGAGTCACCTGTTGACTGGATACAGGAGTGACAACACAGCTCACCTGGTGATTGGCCAAGTGACCAACAACATGCTGCCTGGTGATTGGCTTGGCAACCCACCGGATGACTGGCACCTTGAGCAAGATCACAGCTTGAGAGACACCTCCTGCTTGCTCAGAAACTGAGGTGAGGGGACAGCCATCTGGTGATTGGCCATGCAAGACAGCACACACTGAGAGAGCCGCCTGATGACTGGACTAAGGAGTGAGCCCACCCTGAGAGTTGCCTGGTGACTGTGGACACAGGAGTAGGATCACCCTGAGAGCCTCTTGGTGTTTGCCAAGGGGCGCTGTGGTTCCCTTAGGGAAGGTCAAGAAGTTATGAAATCCAGGCACCCAACGCTCCCAGTGGAGAAAGACAGGGTCCCACTGCCCCCACCATGCCAATGGCTCCTGACTGCACAGTCAGCAAGAGGCAGCCCCCAACCTGCCCTCAGAGAGCCATGGAGACAGCCCTCCTCCCTTCTCTAATTCCATAGTTTTCACACCAGACTCCCTGCTCAGGAAAGGGAATTTTCCAGCACACACGGAGAGCCACCTGTACCACTTTGCCCCTGCAGACCCTCCACACAGCAAGGCCAGCTGCCTACCCCTCCCACACCCTCCTAGACTCACCCATATTCACAGTGGGGGTCCAGCCCCAGGCTTTCCTTTGCTCTTCCCAGAGCCCCCCGCCACCTATCCAGATCAGCATCACTGCCTGGTCCAGAGGAGCTGGCTGGAGGAATTGGCCACCAGGCCCCACGCACACCGCTCCATGCTGCCTTCCAAGAATCTGTGCCGAGGAGTTGTAGGCAGTGAGGATAGGGGTCTCAGAAACCTCCCACTACCTCCTGTGAGCCCTGGCCATGAGCCAACACCTTTTTGGCCCCCACGTGGTGTCCCCATTACCAGAAAGGTTCAAACTGGGCCCAGCGCCCCGTCCACCCTAACGCATTCCATGACTCTGTAAGACACATGAAAGGTCAGGACACAGAGCAGGAAGAACAACCCAAACCCAGAAATGTGGGCCATCTCTACCCAGACATGAGGAATTTGAGGTTGTTGTCCAGGCACCAATCCCACCTCCAGTAGAGGGCTCGGCACAGGGTCGCCCGCGAAGGTGGAGGTTGCTTTATTCCCTCTGTTGGGGATTTATTCCCACATGTCAGGGATTCATGGCTGGATGTCAAGAGCCGGCTGCTGCTTTCAGCCATTCAAAGTGCAGTACATACATTGGGGCCACTGTGCCCAGGTCCTGGTGGGTCCATGGCGTACAGGCTTGGGGCCAACTTCAGTCTAATGTCCTGGTAACGTAGCACTAAGGGAGCCTTGATCTTTCCTGGAGTTGTCTCTTGAGCAAGCAAAGGCTTTCATGACTAAAGACAAGGAAAGGACCCTCATCTAGGAAGCTGCCCTTTGAATGAAAGCTGTAGATAAAGCTTTGAGAAATTTGGGTGGAAAGCTCAAGTTTACACAAAAGGCTTTTAAGGCAGGCAGTCAGAGACAGTGATAAGTAACACTTCAGGAAAGAGTTGGAGCTAAACAATTCCTTCACATGTGTATACTGGAAAAGCACAGTATGAAAAATCTGATTTTAATTTGGTGTACCTGAAGGGACAAGATTGAAAGACCTTGCCAGAGCACCAGGTCTCCTTGGACATGTCCAACATGAGGAGGGAGCTGGGAGGAAGTTGGGAGACCCAGCCCATGAGAACAGAGGAGCTGTGGGCTGAGCTCATCCAGCCTAAGGAAAGGTCCTCCTGAATGGAGGTGTGGGGAGGTGTCAGGGGCAGTTTAGGTCTTTGAGCTTCAGAGCTTCTTTGTCCAAATTCAAGGCTTCCTTGAAGATTATGCTATCCAGGCCACAGCATCAAAGAAGACAGGTCACCACACATGCTGACCCCAGGAGGACATAGAAGGAAACCTGGGCTGGTGTGTGGGTCACCTCCTGGAGTGGAGCTAGCTAGCATAAGCTTCAGGATGTCTTATCAGTTTTAATTAAATAGCTATGTTGGAATGCAAAGAAGAGTGTCCTGGTGTTTGTGATACATACTTCAGGACCATAGTCACCTCTGCACTACACCACTCACTGCATTCTCCCGATGGGGGCCAGGGGTCTCCATGGCTCTGAGACAGTGGCAGCGAACTACAGGGTGCTGGCATACTGCACAACATGGTCATTCTGGTAAACATTTTCCACACACAATGACTCCTCTAGAACTCCAGACCAGATGCTGAAGTGGGCGCCATTCTGGTAGAAAGGAAAAGGGAAGCAGAATGTCTGCACACAGATATTTCTGCAGAGACCATTTCTGACCTGAATCCTCACAGCCAGTTTGTGTCAGAACTTGGCTCTAAGCTCTGGATATTTAACCTCTCAGTTTGCAACGAGGCCATTCACATTCCAGCGGCCAAAGCAAGTCATGCAGCCAGGCCCATTCAGAAAGAAATGTAAATGTGGCCCACTGGGAGGGCCATGGCCAGAAAGGGAAGGTGAATAACATGGGGACAAGTAATGCAACTTACCTTACTCTGCTAGCCTATGATCCCCTAAACAGAATTATCTTATTTATTCTGTTTTGCAATGCCCAGCACCAAGCCTGGCACTTACTAAATGAAGACAAAAACCTTGATGGAAAGAACGTGGCCCACTTTATTCTAGACATGATTGTGGATCTATTTCTTTTCATTTGGGACCCAGAAGGATTTAGGTTTGAATGCAAGCACCCCTGTTTTCAGTGCGTGATTTTTGGCAGTAACATCAATCACAATAAAAATAAGAACAGACAGCATTTCTTGAGTGCTTACCATGCACCTGAAATCTTTAGGGTTATTATGTCATTAAAAAAAAATCTTAAGTGTTTGTATTTATTTCTGAGAGAGAGAGGCAGCGTGAGCAGGGGAGGGTCAGAGAGAGAGGGAGACACAGAACCCGAAACAGGCTCCAGGCTCTGAGCTAGCTGTCAGCACAGAGCTCGACGCGGAGCTCGAACCCACGAACCGTGAGATCATGACCTGAGCCGAAGTCAGAGCTTAACCGACTGAGCTACCCAGGCGCCCCAAGCATTCTTATGTCATTTTAAAATTCTAGCAAATTTATGGGGCAAGCACTGTTTTCTCCATGGTGTACATGTGATGACTGAGAATAGACAGGTTCAAGAAAGGACTCAATGTCACAGATCTAGAAGGCGGTGGAGCTTTGATGTGAACCCAAGGCCAGTAAGCCTTATAGTCTCCTTTTATGCATCATGCTACATAGCCTATCACAAAAGTTAAGCCAAATGATGTACTTTTGACACCCGTAAAATAGCGATAAACACTAGCCATGGCTCTGGCCCTAAGAGGGTCCACCAAGCAGGTGTGGGGAAAGAACTGACTTGGGGCCCATGACTGGCACGGAATCGCTCGAGGAGAAAGCCTGATGTGCACCCATGACGTTTCCATGCGAGGCTTGTGCCTACAGAAAGAGATCCTGAGCCCAAACTTCCCCTGGGGCCACAGAGGTAGCCAGCCCTTGAAGCCAGCCCCTAATGCTCACCTGAGCTCTATTAAGCGCCCTTCATTCAGCCCACAGGGGAGAGCCCTGCACTGCTGTTGGTTTATCCCTGGTCCACTCCCAGGACCAAAACTGAACCCCAGCCATGAATTTGGCCTTTTGGGGTGGCACGCTACACCTGTGTGCCAGGAACGAAACTGGTGCTCATGGCCACCTGAGATTTCTTCAGGGAGGAAGCCAGGGGTTTGTCATGACATGTACAAAAGAGGGATGGGCTACAGAAGCAGATCGGCTGTCCAAACCTCAGCCCTGCTGACATGCTTGGCCAGAACCTGGAGCCAAACGCTAAGCCTGACCAGAATGCTAGTGCGCACCCTCAACTCAGCCCTGTGGGAAGATCACTGCATGGCTCTTGCTTCAGAGGCTGTCCTCCCGCTATTCCAAACCATAGCCTAGTCTTGCCCTCAGGTGCACCCACCCCCTAGGTCTCAGCAAAGGGCAGAATCCAGGCCCATAACCAGCACAGAATGATTCCATGAGAAGCTGAGAGGTTCCCCATGCCACTTCCAAGGCAATGATGGGGCTACAGAAGGGGGTTCTGTACCCAGTCCTAAACCTGGCCACCATGCTCAGTCGGCCCCCTATTCCCGACCCTCAACCTAGATGCACCCAGACCCTCACCCTCAACTCAGCCTTTATGGGGGAACATGGCCCTGTGTTGGTTCTGACCATGACTCCTCGCAGGACCTAACAGTAACCCTACCCGTGTCTCTCATCTTAGGGTTCTCCCATTGTAGCTCAGAGAAATGAAGGAATTTGAGGCCCCTGACCAGCACCCAATTCATCAGGGAGGCAGGCAGAAGATCACCATGACATTTTCATGTCTGGGATGGAATTCCAGAAAGAGATCCAGAGCTAAAGCATAAGCCTGTCCCTCACATTCAGCCACCACCTGAAGCAAACCCTAAGCCTGACCTGCACCTTCACATGCACCCTCAACTCATCCCATGGGGGAGATCACTGGGCTGCTCACGGTGCCCAACCTGCCAACGCCAGGAACTGAACCCTATCCCTAGCCATGCCTCTGGTTCTAAGGGCGTCTACCAAGGAAGTGTGAGGACAGAAGGGACCTGGGGCACTTGATTGGCATGGAATCGCTCAGCAAGAAATCCAGATGTTCACAATGACATTTCCACTCGAGGCCTGTGCCTACAGAAGGAGATCCAGTGCTCAAGCCTCAGCCTGGCCCACAGAGCTAGCGGCCCTTGAAGCCAGCCCCTAAGCCTCACCTGCCCTCTATTAAGCGCCCTCCGCTCAGCCCCCCAGGGAGAGCCCTGTACTGCTGTTTGCTCACTCCCTGTCCCCTCCTACTAGCTAAACATAACACTAGCCATGGCTCTGGCCTCTAGGGGTGCCACACCGCACCTGTGGGCCAGGAACTGAACTGGTGCTCATGGCCACGTGAGAATTCTTCAGGGAGGAAGCCAGAAGTTCGTCATGACATGTAAAAGGCTTGGATGGGCCTGCAGAAGCAGATCAAGAGACCAAACCTCAAGCTTCCTGAGACACTTGGCCAGACCCTGCAGCCAAATGCTAAGCCTGATCAGAACATGAACAGGCACCCTTAACTCAGCCCTCAGGGCAGATCCCTGCACGGCTGTTGTTTCAGACGCTGTGCCTTCCTAGGGCTTGTACTAATCCTGCCCATGGTTATTGTACTCAGGTGGCCCACCTCCTAGGTCTCAGTAAAGAACAGAATCGGGGCCCATGCCCAGCACAGAATCCTTCAGCGAGAAGCCCACAGATTCCCCATGCCACTTCCAAGGCAATGATGGGCCTACAGACCGGGATTCTGAATCCAGTCCCACATATCGCCCACACACTCTGGCAGGCCCTAAGCCCAAACCCTCATCTTGACTCACACCCTGACCCTCTCCCTCAGCTCAGTCTTCTTGGGGGAACACTACCCAGCTGTTTCTTTCGACCATGGTTCTGCCTGGGACCTAACCCTAACCCTAGCCTTGGTTCTGGCCATAAGAGGGTCCAGCAAGCACTCGTGAGGAGAGAAGTGACTTGGGGCCCATGACTTGGACACAATCGCTCAACAAGAAAGCCTGATGTTCACCAGGACATTTCCACGTGAGGCATCATGAGCCCAAACCTCGATCTCCCTGAGACGCTTGGCAAGACCCTGGAGCCACACACTAACCCTGATCAGAACACTAACACGCACCCTCAACTCAGCCCTCTGGACAGACAGATCACTGCACGGCTGCTGTTTTAGAGGTTGTGTCCTCCCGCAGCTTGATCTTGCCCTCAGTGGGCCCACCCACCATGTCTCACCAAAGAACGGGATCAGGGCCCATGCCTGACACCGGATGATTCAACAAGAAGCCCAGAGGTTCCCCATGTCATTTCCAAAGCAACGATGGGGCCACAGAAGGGGATTCTGAACACAAGTCTACACATTAGCCACATACTGGGCCAGTACCCTAGCCCAAACCCTCAGGTTGATGTGCAAGCTGACCCTCCCCCTCAACTCCGCTCCCCTGAAGGACCACTTCCCTGCTGTTGCCTAAAACCCAGTCTCTGCCCAGGACCCAATCTTAACCCTACTCTTGACTCTAGCCTTGCAGGTTCCCCATCCTAGCTCTGAGAAATAAATGAACTTGAGGCCCTGACCGGTGCCAAATTCATCGAGGAGGTAGGCACAAGATCATTATGACATTTTCATGTCCAGGATGGAACTCCAGAAAGGGATCCCTAGCAAAAGTAGAAGCCTATCGGGATGCCTGGGTGGCTCAGTTGGTTAAGCGTCTGACTTCGGCTGAGTCATGATCTCATGGTTTGTGGGTTCGAGCTCCGTGCCGAGCTCTGTGCTTCAGCTAGCTCAGAGCCCGGAGCCTGTTTCAGATTCTGTGTCTCCTTCTCTCTCTGATCCTCCCCTGCTCTCTCTCTCTCTGTCTCAGAAATAAATAAAACATTAAAAAATAAAAATAAAGAAATAAAAGTTAAAAAGTAGAAGCCTCTCCCACAGGATTGGCCATCCCCTGAACGCAAACACTAAGCCTGACCTTCACCTGCACCTGACCCCCAAACTCAGCCTACTGTGGAGATCACTGCACTGCAGGCGTTTTGCCCCCATCACCACCAGGAACCGAATCCTAACACTAGCTATGGCCCTGGCCCTAAGAAGGTCCACCCAGAACACGTGAGGAGAGAAGTGACTTGGGGCCCATGCCTTACGCAGAATCCCTCAACAAAGTGTCTGATGTTCACCAGGACATTTACACTTGTGGCTTGTTCCTACAGACAGAAATCCTCTGAAACCTCTGTTGGTCCAGAGAGTGGGCTGAAGCTTGTAGCCAGACACTAATGCTCAATCACGGTTGATCTTCTCCACAGACATAACCAGGTTCTCAGCATTCTCTTCGACTGACTTGTCATCGAAGCCAAAATGGCTTCAGTAAAAGTTCAAGCACATCTTCTGCAGTGGCAAATTAAAGCCTCAGAGACAGCCCAGCAAAGGGATGAAAGTCAAAGACAATGACTTCAGAGCATCCATCCAGATTGCTACCTTGAAGAAAGCTATTCAGCTTTCAATGGAGGCCTCGGACAAATTGCACAACAGGAGCACAAAGTATAGTCCTTACAAACAGGGAACTCCATCAACGGTGTCTCTTCCAAAATCAAAGTTGGAGACTAGGAAGATGCATGGCTCAGGCACTCAGATGTTGCTGAGATTAGCCAGGCAGTTGTCTCATATCTGCTGAAGCACTCTCTCTTTTGAAGGACTTGGATTTGTTTTTCTCTTGGATTACATAAGTCATTGTCTGTCTTGTTTCAAACCAGGTAAAACCTCTTGCCTGTCTCCTTGCTGTTCAGGGCCAGCTAAGCATGCTTAAAGTTAATCCGTCAAACAGCAACAACAACAACAACAACGATGCAGAAGTCACACTAAACAAAACCCACCACTCCTAGGCATGTATGTGGATGCGAACTGTGGTCCCAGTTCCAGGCAGGTCCCAGAAGATCACATTGGGATATTCTGGATGTTGACTGGTGGTTTTCTTCCTCGTAGTCTCCACAACTCCAAGGTTAACAGATACCTGTCCATGAGGAAGCCCCCACAGGGCACTGAAGAACCTGGACTTCCCAGTCCCCGATTCCCCATCACTGCCACATCCAGGGAAGGGTTCTCTGCTTCCACAAGTGATTTCATGTCAGCCACATCTCTTAGCTTGTTCTCTGGAAGCACTGCTTGAAATCTAGCAAAGCTTTCTGGAGAGACAATGCCCTCTGCCCTACTGATGAATGTGGTGATACAGTCACATGGAGCCCTCTAAGAAGGAGGCAAGACCAAATGCACCAAACAGAAGGGATGAAGGAAGCAGAGCTTGGGGGAAAGATTCAGAAACATGGAAGTTGTAAGAAATACCTAAGAAACAACCTAAACAATTCAGGTGCCTTGCAGAAGCTGGAGCAAACAAGGACACTGATTGCTTCCTAGAGACTCCAGAAAGAAACAGCCCTCCAGACACCATGATTTTAGCACCTCTAACATTCATGACGGACAATTTCTCTTGAGAACTCTAAGCAAATCAATCTGCATTGTTGTCCAAAGCCATGAAGCTTGTGTTAATTTGTTCATAGCTCTGAGAACCTGACACACACACTCTGCATTTTCCTGACACCTTCGTACAGAGTCCAGCACATTTCCTTTCTGCAGGAAGAATCACTGAGGCCAGCACATTGGCCAGCACAGCAGAACTGTAGATGTCCCTTACTTCCCATACCCTGCAGCAAGTAGGGCCAGGACTTGTCTTCTGGGAGAGGCAGAGAACAGCCTGCCAAGATGTATGTTGTATAAGGGAACAGCCAAATACGTAGTCCTGTGGTAATGATTGCTCTGTGGCAGCTTACTGTCCATTTACCTCACTTCATGGAACAATGGGGGAGGGATTTAGAGTTTGTTACAGGAGGTGGCAGACAAGTACATAGGAGCTCTAATTTTCTCTATTCATTGCCGCACAGTTCTGAAACAGACACACCTGATTAAACCATGGCAATACAAAGAAATTACTAGAATGTCATTGATGGGACCTCTTGCCCTGCTGTATGAGTGAGGAAAGTGTGATTTTAAAAATGTTTCTGCAGATAACGTGGTCTCAGGGACTACCACCATGCTTAACAGTAGTAGTGTGCTCAATGCTCACGCCTACCCACATGCCCGGCAAGAAAAATTTTCAAAGGAGGGAAAAATCAAACAAATATGAAATGAATAGCTGTTAAGGATTTTGTTTATCAGAGAGGGAGGAAAACGATAAGACACTCTTAAGTACAGAGAACAAACTGAGGGTTGGTGGAGGGGTGTTGGGTGGGGAGAAGGAGTAATTGGTGGTCGGCATTAAGGAGGACACTTCTTGGGATGAGCACTGGTGTTGTAAGTTCATGTGCGAATTAAGAAGTACTTGCTGTCACCTGCCTCCCAGCCTGTCACTGGAAGAGTCCTCTTGAGTTCATGGACTGCTCCCTGCTATGCTTGGTGAAGGACAAAGAAGAGAGACACAAAGTCCCATGAACCCAAGTTCCTTGATTCTGAGCTCCTTCCAATGCAGAACGAGAACCTGTGGCTCTCACCCCCCAAATATCTTCCATGGAAGAAGGCACGAAGACGTCAGCACTTACAACAAGGGTGTATGGAAAACCCCACTTCATGCCACCAGCCTTGTGGGAAGAAGTTGTTTCATCACTGCAATGTTATTTATAAAAAAAAAAAAATGTTTCAAGGCTCAACCTGCATCTGGCAGGCCTGGGAAATGCCCTCTTTTTTGAAACTTGATCTTTACCTTCTGGAAGATTCCCTTATTTCCCGAGAACTGTTTTTTCCCCAGTTCTTCATTGGATATTTCCAAGAGTTTTGCTTGTTCTGTGAATGGCCCTTTTTCAATGGCCTCCCATTTTGTACATGCAGTTTTCAATCAACTAGTATTTCCTGAGTGTCTACTATGTGCCTGACATTGATTAGTTGTGGGGACGGTGTAGGCATTTCTTGTCTCTCTGACACTAAAGGGAGATGTATTTTTCCTCCTGCTCCATCCTTGCTCTGTTACATCTGAGCTGTAGTACTGTTGCTGCCGTCACTGTCAGGGCCTTAGATCAAAAGGCCGTGACCCTCGAGTACCCTTCCTCACATACACATACAAATCTATTCCAAAAAATGGTCACACACACACACACACACACACAGACAGACAGACAGACAGACACACACACACACACACACCAGAGGAGGAGACAGTATAAGGACAATGACGTAAGCTGGGAAGCAGGTGAGTGTGTGGCAAAGGATTTATGCGACCCAAGAAACAAAGCTGTTAGCTGACAAGGAGACACAACCACTTGTTCCTCAGGGCCCCAGGCTGTTGGGGTTACCTGAAGTCTGTCCTGAATCGAACTGTGTCCCCTGCTCCCATGCCAATTCCCGGGAGGACGTCCTAACCCCCAAGACCCCATACCTAGACATAGGTCTTCCAAGAGACAATGCAGTTAGAATGAGAGCTTTTGGATGGGCCCTATACTCCCCTATGATTTCTTCATAAGAGGAGGAAATGGGACACACGCTTGCAGGTACAAGGGGAAAAGACATGTGTATAAAACACGGCTCTCTGCAAACCAAGGAAGAGGACTCAGGAGAAACCAACCCTGAAAACACCTTAATCTACAACTTCTAGCTCCTGAACTGTGGAAGAACAAACTTCTGTGGTGCTCTGTTCAGGCGGCCAGCGTAGACAAAGCTCTTGCAGTTTAAGCTTGCTGACTAGTGCTGATGACCGGTGATCAGGCGAGGTGCACCTGTTTGCAAGAGTGACACTAGCCAATGCTGTTCCTATACAGGAGCACAAGCAGTTGGAGAACCATCAGAGGAGGGAGGAAAGGGACTGGGCATAGCTTGTAACAGAAAGGGGTCAGGTGTTATCACTCCCTGCTCCACTGCAGCTGACCTCAGGAAGGAGGCTGCCCTGCCTGAAGCAGGCCTCTGGACCTAAATCCTTGAGAGGAAATCTCAGCTCCTTCCTTGGGTCTCAGAATGGTACATCTGTATAGTCCCAGGCACCTCAGAGCAGCTGAAGCCCTGGTCTGAGTCCAGACTGCTGTCAGCAGGTGGGAGAGTCTCCAACCTGGTGCGCAGGAAAATCGTCCTCTTGTGCTTCCAGAACCAAAATACTTGGTGCAGCAGGAATCCTCAAGCAGCTTAATCCTCCAATTCCTTATTTTATGCATGAGGAAATAAGGCCCAGGGTGATGATGTGACTGGCCTGGTCACTGGGGGAGCTGGGCCAGACTCTGGTCTAGAGGAGAGACAGTGAGAGGCAGCCACCATTGAGGCAGCCAGGAGGCCTCGAGGTCCTGCATTCATGGGTGGACTGAGCACTGTGGAGAACGGGCAAAGAGAAGGCTTCATCTGCACTCCCACATCTCTGCCATAGCCAGGTCTTCCCTCACTCTGCTCTTTAATTTCAAGCCCTGAGACACTCTTCACCCTTAACTGAGCTCTAGTTGACGTACAATGTCCACTCGTTTCAAGTGTACACTGAGTCAGCACCTGTACAGGTCCCGCTGTGCTCACCACAAACGCAGTTCCCGTGCGCACCTCACAATGTTCCTACCCTGCACCTTCTCTCTGTCCTGGGACACTCTTGACCAGAAACACAAGTTCCTTCCCTGCGCAGCAGAATTCAGAGTACGCAATCTCATTCGAAACGTTTTGTCTACTGCCAAAGACCGAAACTGCACAGGTCATCCCTGATGGTAAGGCCCAGGGAAAAACCTGTGGGAAAAGACTGCAAGGCAGTCAGAAGAACCCCCTGAAGAATTCTTCTTCTCTGCTTAGTCTGTGCCTTTTACTGTCACTTCCACTGTTAGTCTATTCTAGGGTTAATATGAGACCAGAATCACCCAAAGTTCCCCCTCTTCCTCCAAACTGGAATGCACCTAAATATCATGTCTGCCCCCTCAATCAGGTGATGTCAATGATTATTGTAGCAATTAGCAAAATTGGAGACAGTCCAGTCCGCATGGGGTTTATAAGAGACCTAGAATTCATTTTCCTTGCATGGATCTAATTGCCAGTAAGAATACATATTATGCCATAAGTCTCGACAAAAACAAGACTTACAAGTTGTGGAGGACTTTCTCGGAAAAGTGTTAGAGACATATCTGCCTGCTGACCTCAAGCCTGTGAGGCAACTTATGGATTGTTCTGGCCAAAGAATGAGATCGGTAAATGCAGAGACCAAATTCTAGTTGATCCACGTTAAACATTTCCATACGTCATCTATGATAAATGTTGACTTTGTTCTTTATTAGTAGGGGGTTGTGAGAGTCTATTACTTATAACTACTGGTGCACGTATACCCTGTTCTTGCATGCGCGCTGAACTTAAACAATCAAAGGGCACTTTGTTTTCATGCATTCTGGTTATATGCTTCACTTATTTCCTGCCACGTGTAATAAAAAGTATGCAAAACTTTGTTATGACTACCTGGTAAAATTTTGTCAATTTAACTGGAAATTATGTACCGTGAAACTACTGTTGCTAAGAACATTTAGAAATTTTGAACCCCATGACTGTTTTCAAAAAATGTAAATTGTTTAAGCATGATTGTTTGGATTTGCTGTATAAAAACCCTAAGCGGAAAAATAAATTTGAGCAGTCCACCTGAAGAGGCTGGCTCTGTGTCTTCTTCGCCGACTCCAACCGTCACTCTACGGGTCCACCCTGGCATGCAGAGGCAGGACACCTGCAGTCTACTTTCTATCGTCTGCATCTTCCCACTGGCCTCTAAAATATGAGGGCAGGAAACATTTGTCCTGTCCCCCACCTCCCCAGATATGGGCCTGTTGAGGGGAACAGTCAGATGCTGCTTTAGGAAATGAAGCAAAGCAGGGTGGTCTCAAAGGAACTTCCACCCAGACCTTAGTGAGGACGACAAACATTTCTACGCCAGCAGCCAGGGTATCCCTCTAGGAAGCGGACAGCCTGAATTCCTTAGTCTCCCACTGATGCTACCAGAAGCACCGTGCCAACATTTGCTTTTCTAACACTGGCTTCTCTTGGCTTCTCGACTCATTGATAGTCCCCCTCAGAGCACGCTGATTTTCCGATCACTGACTTTATGGGAAGGTTCACTGTACATTCCAAGTGGAAAATGGCCCTCAATTGGAGGTGGTGTCATGGCCTTTGGGTAACCGACTTTTTAATCCTCTGGGGTTGGCAGAATGCAAAAGGCAGAAAGTGTCTTTTAAGACGTGTGAATCATGGGGAGTCTGGGTGGCTTAGTTGGTTAAGCGTCCGACTTTCGCTTAGGTCATGATCTCACGGTTCGTGGGTTCGAGCCCCGCGTCAGGCTCTGTGCTGACTGCCAGCTCAGAGCCTGGAGCCTCTTTCAGTCTGTGACTCCCTCTCTCTCTGACCATCCCCTGCTCACGCTGTCTCTCTCTCTGTCTCCTAGAAATAAATAAACATTAAAAAAATAAAAGATGCGTGAATCAGAAAACATGTCTCTGGTGCAAACCAGTGGGAGGCGTCATTGTCAGGGAGTCTGCATTCACCGTGCTCCCAGGGGAAGGCCTGGGCCAGGAACCCAGCCCTGCCGCCTCAGTGCTCAGGCACACTCATGGGGTCAGTGGGCCACTCTGGCTCTGTCGCACACAAGCCCAACCTGTGTTGTGAGGTGATGGTGAAGGAAGCATGGCAGAGCCTCTGTGGGAGGGTGGGATGAGAATAGCCAGGTGCCTCCTGGGAACCATGCGCCCAGGCGAGCAGTTCCCCGAGGCTGGCCATGGTGCTAGTGGGAAGAGAAAGAGAATGTAGGGCTTCAGGGACAAAGGCGTAGGGAGTTAGGTCTTTGGGGCCCTCTTCAAACCTGACAAAAACCACACTTCCAATCAACGGCAAAGAAGCTGAGGCACCGAAAGGAAAAAAACCAACCAACCAACCAACCAACCAAGCAACCTACTGGGAATCAGACCTTATTCTGAAAACTGCTCTTAGTGTCAGGAGGTTGGTTTGCTAGGCTTACCATAACAAATTCCATGGACAAAGGGGCTTAAACAGCAGACATGTGTTTACTTACCCTTCTAAGGTCAGGGTGCCAGTAGCTTTTGCTTCTCCTCATGCCTCTCTCCTTGGCTTGCAGGTGGTCACCTCCCTGCTGTGTCTTCACACGGCCTTTCTCTGGATGTGTGCATCCCTGGTGTGTCTCCACTTCTTCTAAGGACATCAGTCCGACTGGCTCAGGGCGCCACCCCTTTGGCCACAGTTCACCTTCTTTATCTCCTTGAAGAACCTCCTACAAAGACAGTGACAACATGAGTTAGGGCTTTGGCATAAGAACTTGGTGGGCATATACGTCAGTCCAAACAAACCTTAAGTCTAAAAGAATTTTTTTGGGAGCAGTAGTCCTTGTTTCGTGCGTGAACGGTAGTAGAGACTGGTGTGGGTGTGTCTGAGAACCCCCGCATTCCTGGAGACGTCCATTCAGACACAGACCCAGGAGTAGGAGCCAGCTGCTCCCGCAGAGTACAGAGGACATGGCC
>JAESUZ010004897.1:0-50536 GCA_017311185.1 Proteles cristata cristata
CCCTCTCTCTGACCCTCCTCTACTCATGCTGTCTCTCCTTCTCTCCTTCACCCTCCTCTCAGAAATAAATAAAACATTTTTTAAAAATTTAAAACAGACATTAGGTCTTTATCTAATCACCCAATTTGCTTTGCTTTGCTTTGCTTGGATTTAGAAGCAAGTTCATTTTATTTTATTAATTCCAGCATAGTTAATCTACCCACCCACCTCCCTTCTGGTAAACATCAGCTTGTTCTCTATAGTTAGGAGTCTGGTTTTTGGTATACCTTTTTTTTTTTTAATTTGTTTGTTGTTTTGTTTCTTAA
Organism: Proteles cristata cristata; assembly: GCA_017311185.1. Taxonomy (NCBI): domain Eukaryota; kingdom Metazoa; phylum Chordata; class Mammalia; order Carnivora; family Hyaenidae; genus Proteles; species Proteles cristata. Next base: position 306 of record JAESUZ010004897.1, read on the forward strand.
CATCCACATATGAGTGCAATCATATGATATTTCTCTTTCTCTGACTGGCTTATTTTGTTTAGCATTATATTCTCTAGATCAATCCATATTGTTGCAAATGGTAAGATTGCATTTGTATTATGGCTGAATAATATTCCGTTGTGTGTGTATATATAAATATTACACTTTATTTATCAATTAATCTATCAATAGGAACATGGACTGCTTCCATATATACAGACACATAGCTGGCTAGCAAGATATAGATATATATTTTTAAATTTTATTTAATCCAAGTTTTGTAACATAGTGTGATAATGGTTTCAGGGTATAATTTAGTGATTCATCAATTACATATAATATATATATATATATATATATATATATATATATATATATATATATTACATATATGTAGGTCATCTACAAGTACCTTCCTTAATACCTATCCCTCATTTAGTCCATCCCCTCCACCCAACACCACTCCAGCAACCCTCAGTTTGTTTTCCGTGTTTAATAGTCTCTTATGATTTGCCTCACTCTGTTTTTTATCTCATTTTTCCTTCCCTTACCCTACATTGATCTGTTTTGTTTCTTAAATTCCACATGTGAGTGAAATCATATGGTATTTATCTTTCTCTGACTGGCTTATTTTGCTTAGCATAATACATTCTAGTTCCATCATTGTCTCAAATGGCAAGATCTCATTCTTTTTGGTAACCAAGTAATATTGCATATAACTTCTTCTTTATCCATTTGTCAGTAGATGACTATTTAGACTCTTTCCACAGTTTGGCTATTGTTTTTTTTTAATGTTCATTTATTTTTGAGAGAGAGAGTGCGAGCACAAGTAGGGGAAGGGCAGAGAAGGAGATACAGAATCTAAAGCAGGTCCCAGCCTCTGAGCTGTCAGCATAGAGCCCGACACAGGGCTCGAACTCACAAACCATGAGATCATGACCTGAGCCAAAGTCGGATGCTTAATCGACTGAGCCACCCAAGCACCCCCATAGTTTGGTTATTGTTGATAGTCCTTCTATAAACATTAGGGTGCATGTGCCCCTTTGCATCAGCATTTTTATATCTTTTGGATAAATACCTAGTAGAGATATTGCTGGGTCATAGAGTAACTCTATTTTTAATATTTGGAGGAACCTCCATATTGTTTTCCGGAGTGGCTATACCAGTTTGCATCCACCAAGAATGCAAAAGGGTTCCACTTTCTCTACATCCTTGCCAATATTTGTTGTTTCCTGAGTTATTCATTTTAGCTATTCTGACAGGTGTGAGGTGGTACCTCACTGTGGTTTTGATTTGTATTTTCCTGATGATGAGTGATGTTGAGCATCTTTTAATGTGTCTCTTAGCCATCTGGATATCTTCTTTAGAAAGGTGTCTGTTCATATCTTTTGCCCATTTCTTCATTGGATTGTTTGTTTTTTGGGTGTTCGGTTTGGTAAATTCTTTATAGATTTTAGATACTAACCCTTTATTTGATATGTCATTCACAAATATCTTCTCCTATTCCTTTGGTTGCCTTTTAGTTGTTTTGTTTTGTTTTGCTTTTAGTTTTAATGTTTATTTATTTTTTAGAGAGAGAGAGACAGAGCACGAGCAGGGAAAAGATAGAGAGAGGGAGACACAGAATCCAATGCAGACTCTAGGCTCTGAGCTGTCAGCATATTGCCTGATGAGGGGCTTAAACTCACAAACTGTGAGATCATGACCTGAACTGAAGTCAGAAGATGCTCAACGGACTACTGACCCACCCAGGTACCCTGGTTACCTTTTAGTTTTGTTGATTGCTTTACTGTGAAGGAGTTTTTATCTTAATGAGATCCCAATAGTTCATTTTACTTTTCTTTCCCTTGCCTCTGGAGACACGTGTAGTAAATGTTGCCAGGACTGATATCCAAGAGGCTGCTGCCTGTTTTCTCCTCTACGACTTCGATGGTTTTCTACCCCACATTTAAAGCTTTCATCCACTTTGAGTTTATTTTTGTGTATGGCGGAAGAAAATGTTCCAGGTTCATTCTACTGCATGTCGCTGTCCACTTTTCCCAACACTATTTGTTGAAGAGACTATCTTTTTTCCGTTGGATAGTCTTTCTTGCTTTGTCAAAGATTAGTTGGCCATACATTTGTGGGTCTATTTCTGGGTTCTTGATTCTGTTCCATTGATCTACCTGTTAGTTTTTGTGCCAGTAACATACTGTTTGATCATTACAGCATTGTAATACAGTTTGAAGTCCAGAATTGTGATGCCTCCAGCTTTGCTTTTCTTTTTCAACATTATTTTGGTTATTTTTGGGTCTTTTCTGGTTCCATATCATTTTTTTTGGATTGTTTATTCTAGCTATGGGAAGAATGCTGCTGTTATTTTTATAGGGATTGCATTTAATGAGTAGATTGTTTTGAGTAGCATCAACATTTTAACAATATTTGTTTTTTCCAATCAATGAGCATGGAATGTTTTTCCATTTCTTTGTGACTTCTTCAATTATTTCATAAGCTTTCTACAGTTTTCATCATACAGATTTTACCTCTTTAATTAGGTTTATTCCAAATATTATATGGTTTTGGTGCAATTGTAAGTATGATCAATTCTTTGGTATCTCTTTCTGCTGCTTCATTAGTGATATATAGCAATGTAAATAATTTATGTACCTTGCCTTCATATTCTGCAACTTTCTTGAATTCATGTATTCATTCTGGCAGTTTTTTTGGTGGAGTCTTTTGGGTTTGCCACGTAGAGTATCACGCCATCTGTGAAGAGTGAAAGTTCGACCTCTTCCTTGCTAATTTTGATGCCGTTTATTTCTTTTTGCTGTCTGATTGTTCAGGCTAAGACTTCCAACACTATGTTGAACAGCACTGGTGAAAGTGGATATCCCTATCATGTTCCTGACCTTAGGGGGGAAGCTCTCAGTTTTTCCCCATTGAGGATGATATTAGCTCTGGGTCTTTTGTATATGTCCTGTATGATCTTGAGGTATGTTTCTTCTATCTCTGCTTTCTTGAGGGATTTTATCATGAATGGATTCTTTACTTTGTCAGATAATTTTTCTGATTCATTTGAGAGGATAATATGTTTCTTATCCTTATTTAAATGTGATGCAGCATGTTGATTTGCACATATTAAATGACACTTGCAGCCCAGGAATAAATCACACATGATATATCAGTGACTAATTCTTTTAATGTATTGTTGGATTCGGTATGCCAGTATCTTGTTGAGAATTTTTGCATCCATGTTCACCAGGGAAATTGGTCTGTAATTTTTTTAGTGTTGTCTTTGTCTGATTTTGAAATCAAAGTAATGATGGCCACATAGAAGGAGTTTGGGGAGGAGGGGCCAACATGCCACAGAGGTAGGGAAAGCCATATTTCTCACATCTCTCAAAGAAGGGCTGAAGCCAAAGGACTTTGAACCCCAAAAGCCTGAGAGGAAAGGAGACTGAGTCTACCAGGGAGAAACTGGGACAACCTAAAGGGCCATAGGTGAGTGATTGCGAACTGGGGAAGATAAAATGGACCACATAACATGGAAGGGAGGGATCCACTTCTGTGGAGAGGCAAAGGGAAGAGAAAGAGCAGACCCTTTGTGGGTCTGCTTAGAGGTTTATCATTGTTGTTGACCTTTACAAAGAACCAACTCCTGGTTTTATTTATTTGCTTTATTATTTGTTTGTTTGTTTAGTTTCTATATCATTTATTTCTGTTCTAATATTTATTATTTCCTTCTCTTTGTTTGTTTTGAATTTTGTTTGCTTTTGTTTTTACAACTCTTTCAGGTATAAGGTTAGGTTGTTTGTTTGAGATTTTTCTTGATTCTTCAGGTAGGCCTCTATAGCTATATACTTCTCTTTTAAAACAGCTTTGGTGTATCCCAGAGAATCTGGACTGTTGTATTTTCACTTACATTATTCTTCATGTAATTTTTTATTTGAGTGAAATAAGCATAATAATATTCACATAATAGGGACCCCAGAAGAAAGGAGAGGGTAAAGGGGGACAGAATATTTATTTTAACTAATAATAGATAAAAACTTTCTTAATCTGAGAAAGAAGCAGGTATCCAGATACATAAGGCACAAAGAACATCCCATAAAATCAACAAAACAGATCCACACTAAGACATATTATAATAGAACCGACAGAATGCTTGGGTGGCTCAAAAGGTTGAGCATCTTACTCTTGATCTTGGCTCTAGTCATGATTCCAGGGTCATGGGCTTGAGGATCACATTAGGATCTATGCTGACAGTAGAACCTGCTTAAGATTCTCTCCCTCTCTCCCTCTGCCTCTCTCTCACACTCATGATGTCTCTCTGTAAAAAATTAAAAATGAAAATTAAGAAAATATATAATTAAAATGACAAAGTATAGTGATAAAGAAAATATTATAAAACAACAGGACAAAAGAAGACAGTTACAGAAAAGGGAAACTTCCTAAGTTTATAAGGGGGTTTTTTAGCAGAAACTTTGAAAGCCTGAAAGGAAAGGAATGGTATATTCAAAGTGCTAAATAAGAAAAAAATCTACAGCCAAGAATACTAAATCCAACAAGGCTATTATTCAAAATATAAGGAAGCTCTTCCTTCCAATTTTTATATATCCAATTTTTACATCACTTATAGTCTTTTCTTTCCATTGAAAGAGTCCCTTTTAATATTTATTGCAGATATGGCTTAATGGTCATCAACTGCATTTGTTTTTATTTGTCTGGAAAACTATTTCTCCTTATATTTTTTACATAAATTATTTTACTGAAGATGCCAAGAACTCTGCTTAAAACAGAATACTGTTCAATAAATATTAGTTTCCTCTCAAAAAACAATTGGAAGCTCTTAAGTAGTATAAATAAGTATATCTGTAAAAATCACTCAAGGAAATCACAAAATAAAAGAATGCAATGTATAACATCATACACCTAAAACATGGGTGAGAGGAGTAAAGAATTGATTCAAACATAAGTGACCATAGACTTAATATATACTCCTATATAAAGAAAATGTTATATACAAACCTAATGATAACCACAAATAAAAAAATTAATATATATGCAAGAATAAAGAGAAAGAAATCCAAGTATATCACTAAATAAAGCCAAAAAAAAAAAAAAAACCAACACAACAAGGGAAGAAAATATCAGAAGAAAGCTACAAAAAAACCCCACAAAACAAGTAACAAAATGTCAATAAGTACATATATATTAACATTACTTTGAATGTAAATATACTATATGCTCTACTAAAAAACATACGGTTATAGAGTACATACTAAATAAGACACACCTATATGCTCCCTACAAGAGGCTCCTTTCAGACCTACAGACACTTGAAGATCAAAAGTGAGGGGATAGAGAAGCTTTCATCATGCAAATGGTTTCAAAAGAAATCCAGACTAGTAATTCTTATATTCGACAGACTAGAATTTAAAACAAAGACTGTAACAAGAGACCATGAAGGACACTATATATTCACAAATGAAACAATCCAATAAGAAGATATAACAGTTGTAAATATTATTAATCCGACATGGGAGCTCCCAAATGCATGAAACCATAAACGACAAACATAAGTAAATAATTGATAGTAATGCAATAATGGTAGAGGACTTTAAAACCCCAGTGACATCAATGGACAGGTTATCGAAAAAGACAAACAACAACCAAACAATAGCTTTGAATGGCACATTGGACCAGATGGAGTTCACATATATATTCAGAACACTCCATTCTAAAACACATTTTCTCAACTGCGTATGAAACAGTATCCACAATAGACCACATATTAGTCCACAAAATAAGTCTCAACTATTCAAACAGATCAAAGTCATAACATGCACCGTTTCTGACCACTACGCTATGGAACTGGAAATCAGCCACAAGAAAAACCTGAAAACAGCATGCAACAAAACAGTGAAAGGTTCACCAAGACATCAAAGAATAAATAAAAAATTACAAAGAAACAAATGAAAATTAAAACACAATGATCCAAAATCATTTGGATGCAGCAAAATCTATTCTAAGGGGGAATACACGTCTAACTCTAGAAGTAAGAAAAGTACTACATAAACCATACAAAACTCCAAACCAGGAGAAAGAAGGGAATAATTAAAATTAGAGCAAACATAAACGGTATAGAAACAAGCAAACAAACAAAAACTATAGAACAGATCAATGAAACCAGGAGCTAGTTCTTTGAAAACATAAACAAGGTTGATAACCATCTATCCAGACACATAAAAAAGACAAGTATAAGAGAAAGTACTCACATAAACAAAATCACAAATGAAAGGAGAAACAGAAACCAACATCAAAGAAATACAAAAAAATTGTAGGAAGTTTATGAAAAATTATATGCCAACAACTTGGACAACCTAGAACAAGTGGATAAGTTCCTATAAACATGTAACATACTAAAACTAAAGCAGAAAGAGATAGAAAACTTGAACAGGCCAATTACCCACAATGAAATTGAATCTATAATTAAAAAAACACTAAACCAAAGCCCAGGACCATGTGGCTTCCCGGGAAATTTCTACCAAACATTTAAAGAAGAGTTAATATCTTCTCAAGCTATTCCAAAAAATATAAGAATGACAAATTCTAAATTCATTTTATGTGGCCAGCATTATCCTGATGCCAAAACCAGATAATGTCAATAGAAACAAAGAAACCTACAGGCCAATATCTCTGAAGAACATAGATGCAAACATTTTAGACAAAATATTAGCAAACTGAACCTAACAATACTTTAAACATATCATTCACCATGATCAAGAGAGTTTTTTTCCCCTGGGTTGCAAGGGTGGTTCAATATTTGCATACCAATCAATGTGACACATCAATAAGTGAAAGGAGAAAACTGATATGATCATTTTAATAGATGCAGAAAAGAATTTTACATAGTACAACATCCATTCATGATAAAAGCCCTCAACTAAGTAGGTCTAGAGGGAACATACTACAACATAAAGACTATATGAAAAACCAACAGCTAACATACACAAAAGGGAAAAACTGAGAGCTATACCCCTAAGGTCAGGAAAAGAACACAGATAGCCACTCACCACTTATATTATTTTTTTTCCTTAAATAGTTTATTGTCAACTTGGTTTCCATATAACACCCAGTGCTCATCCCAACAAGTGCCCTCTTCCGTGCCCATCACCCCCATTTCCCTACCCCACACCCCCATCAGCCCTCAGTTCTCAGCATTCAAGAGTCTCTCATGGTTTGCCTCCTTCCTTCTCTCCAACTATTTTCACCCTTCTCCCCCATGGTCCTCCGTTAAGTTCCTCCTAATCCACCTATACGTGTAAACATATGGTTTCTGTCCTTCTCTGCCTGATTTATTTCACTCACCATTTATATTCAAAATAGTACTGAACGTCCTAGCCACAGTAATCAAATAAGAATAGAAATAAAAGGCATCCAAATGGGTACGGGAGAAGTAAAATTTTCACTATTTGAAGATGATATCATTCTATATTTAGAAAACCCAAATTAATTCACCAAAAATATTAGTAGAACTAATAACTGAAATCAGTAAAGTCGCGGGATACAAAATTAATGTACAGAAATATATGGCATTTCTATATATTAATAATGAAGCAGAAGAAAAAGAAATTAATAAACAATCTAAGGGTGCCTTCCTGGCAGAAGAGCATAGGACTCTTGATCTCAGATTATGAGTTCGAGCCCATTATTTGGTGTACACATTACACCAAAAATAAACTTCAAAAATAGAAAGAAAACAATCCCATTTACAATGCACCAAAAATAATAGAATACCTAGGAATGAACATAACCAAAATGTGAGACCTCTACCCTGAAAACTATACAACATTGAAGAAAGAAATTGAAAATGACACAAAAAATTGAAAAACATTCTATGATCATGGGTTATAAGATCAAATATTGCCTAAATGTTTATACTAACTAAAGCAATATGCATATTAACTGGAATCCCTATAAAATATCAACGTTTTTCACAGAGCTAGAACAATTCTAAAATTTGCATGAAACCACAGAAGACCCCAAAGAACAAAGCAATCTTGAGAAAGATAAACAAATTGGATATATTACAATGCCTGATGCCTAGTCACACTACAGGGCTTTCGTCATTAAAACAGTATGGTACTGGCACAAAAATAGACACATAGATCAATGGGACAGAATAGAAAACCCAGAAATAAACCCATAATTAGATGGTCAATTAATCTTGGAAAAAGCAGGAAATAATATACAATGAAAAAATAAGGTCTCTTCAAATAATGGTGGTAGGGAAACTGGTCAATTATATGCAAAAGAATGAAACTAGGCAACTTTCTTACACCATACACAAAAATAAAATCAAAATGGAGTAAAGACCTAAATGTGAGACGTGAAACCATAAAAATCCTAGAGAAGACAGACCACAATTTCTGTGACACTGGCCTTAAAAACATCTCTCTTGATATGTCTCCTGGGGACATAGGAAAACAAAATCTAAAATAAACTATTGGGACTATATCAAATTCAAAATCTTCTGCTCAGTGAAGGAAGTAATCAACAAAACTAAAAGGTAATGTATGGAATAGAAGATATTCACAAGTGACATAGAAAATAAAGGGTTAATATCCAAAATATACAAAGAATTTATAAAACTCAAAACACAAAAAACAAATAATTTAATTATAAGTGGGCAGAAAACGTGAACAGATATGTCTCCAAAAATGACATATAGATGCCCAACAGAGACATGAAAAGATGGTCATGAGCACTTACCATCAGGGAAATGTAAATCAAGGGTACAATGAGATATCAGCTCACACCTGTGAGAATGGTTAAAATCAACAACACAAGAAAAGCCACATATTAGTGAGGATGTGAAGGAGGGGGAACACTCTTACACTGTTGTTGGAAACTCAAACTGGTGGAGCCACTGTGAGAAATAGTATGGAATTTCCTCAAAATGTTAAAAATAGAACTACCCTAAGATCCAGCAATTACACTACTAGGTATTTGTTCAAAGAATACAAAAATACAAATTCAGAGGGATACATGCACCCCAATGTTTATAGCAGCATTATCAATAATAGCCAAATTATTTAAAGAATGGAAGTGTCCATACAGTGATGAATGGATAAAGATATTATATATATAATATATATATACATGATATTCCATTGTATATATATACAATGATATTCCATTGTGTATACCATTGTGCCCTCCATACTCCCAATCACCTATTGAACCCATCCCCCTCTTACATCCCCTCTGGCAACCATCACTTTATTTTCTACAGTTAAGAGTCTCCTTTTTGAGGAACCTCCATACTGTCTTTCAGAGTGACTATATTAGTTTGCATGCCCACCAACAATGGAAAAGGATTCCCCTTTCTCTGCATCTTCATCAATATCTGTTGTTTTCTATGTTGTTAATTTTAGTCATTCTGAGGTGATATCTCATGGTAGTTTTGATTTGTATTTCCCTGATGATGATTATATTGAGCACATTTCATGTGTTTGTTGTTCATCTGTATGTCTTCTATTAAAAAAATGTCTACTCGTGTCTTCTGCCTATGTTTTAATTGGTTTATCTTTGGGTGTTCAATTTGGTAAGTTCTTTTGGATAGTAATCATTTATCAGATATTTCATTTGCAGATATCTTCTCCCATTCCCTACATTGCCTTTTAGTTTTGACCGCTTCCTTTTCTGTTCAGAAGCATTTTCTTTGGATGAAGTCCCAATAGTTACTTTTGTTTGTATTTCTCTGTCCTTAGGAGACATATCTAGTAAGAAGTTGCAATGACTGATGTCAAAGAGGATACTATGTTCCCCTATAGGCTTTTGATGATTTCCTGTCTCACATTTAGGCCTTTACTCCACTTTGAATTTACTTTCATATATGGTCTAAGACAATGATCCAGATTCGTTCCTTTAAAGGTTGCTGTCAAGTATTCCCAACACTATTTGTTGAAGATACTGTGTTTTTCCCATTGGATATTCTTTCCTGCTTTGTTGAAAATTAACTGACCATATAATTGTGGGTTCATTTCTGGGTTTTTATTTTTTTTTTAAATCTATCTGTCTGTCTTTGAGAATGTATCATACTGTTTTAGTCAATACAGCTTTGTAAAACTTGAAGTCTGGAATTGTGGTGTCTCCACCTTTGCTTTTCTTATTCAAGATTGCTTTGGCTATGTAGGACCTTCTGTGATTTCATACAAATTTTAGGATTGTTTGTTCTAGTTATGTGAAGAATGCTGGCAGTATTTTTTTTTTTAGAATGCTGGTAGTATTTTGACAGAGATTATGTTAACTACATAGATTGCTTTGACTACTATGACATTTTAACAATATTTGTTCTTCCAATCCATGAGCATGGAATGTTTTTCCATTTCTTTCTGTCATCTTCAATTTCTTTCATAACAGTTTTATACTTTTCAGAGTACAGATCTTTTACCTCTTTGTTTAGGTTTATTCCTAGGTATCTTACGGTTTTCGATGCCATGGTAACTAGGACTGTTTCTTTGATTTCTCCTTCTGTTGTTTCATTATTGGTGTATAGAAATGCAACAGATTCCTCTATGTTGATTTAGTATCTTGCGACTTCACTGAATTTCTGTTTTGGTTCTAGCAATTTTTTTGGTGGAATCTTTTGGGTTTTCTGTATAGAGTATCATGTCATCTGCAAATAGCAAAACTGAATTCTTCCTTATCAATTTGGATACCTTTTATTTTTTTGTGATTGCTGTGGCTAGGACACCCAGTATTATGTTAAATAACAGTGATGAGTGAATATCTCTGTCTTGTTTATGACCTCAGAGGAAAAGCTATAAGTTTTTCCCCATTAAGGATTATATTAACTGTGGGTTTTTCATATATTGTTGCAGACTTTCAGTCTGGAGTTTTCTCTTGACCAGCAAGAGAGCAGATGCAAAATTGAATACGAGAGAGTCTAATGTCTGGGAGGAGACAAGAGCCTTGAATAACGGTCCTTGCTCCATTTTATTAGGATCAGAAGGCTTACAAACGTGATTGACATGCAGGGTGGGACAATTAAACAGTGAACATTAACTCATGTGTGTGAGAGAATGGGGGTTTCAATGATATGCAGTGTTAGGGGTTTGGGTCAATACAAAACAAAATCCCAGCACCGAGCAGATGGCTGTTTAAGACAGGCACCAGGTGGTGCCGAGTCTGTTTATCTTAACTTGCCTAGGGGATAAGACAGATAGACCATGCTACCTAAGGCACCTCTCTTTTGCTAATTAGCTCTGCTTTGGGCAATTTCACCCTGCTGCTGTGGTCTATAGCCCTGTTTACCTGTTTACCCATTCTAGAGGCTTCAGTCCTGTGAAAGCAGCTTCCTGCTTTTGTACTATGCTGAGGGTGCTTTCACCATGTTTACTTAATCTGGGATGCTTTCATCCTGTGGCTTCCTATGCTTTTGTTCTACGCCAGGGGTGCTTTTGCTCTGTTTACCTTATCTTGGATGTTTTAGTCCTAAACCTTATTAACCCATCGGTGCAAGCTCAGAGAATTCCTAAACTTATTCCCTACAATATATGTCCTTTATTACATTAAGGCATGTTTCCTCTAAACCTACTTTGTTGAGGGTTTTATCATAAGTGGATATTGTATTTTGTTTTTTTCTATATCTATTGAAAAGATCATATTGTTTTTATCCTTTCTTTTATTAATGTATGGTATATCACATGGATTGATTTGCAAATATTGAAACAGTCCTGCAGCCCAGGAAGAAACCATATTTGATCATGGTTAATGATTTTTTAATGCATTGTTGGATCTGATTGGCTAATATTTTGTTGAGAATTTTTGCATCCATGTTGATCAAGGAGATTATCCTGCAGTTGTTTTTTTTCTTTAATGAAGTCTTTATCTGGCTTTGGTATCAGGCTAATGTTGGCCTCATACAGTGAACTTGGAAGTTTTCTTTCTATTTGTATATTTTAGGACATTTCGAGAAGAAATTAATTCTTGTTTAATGTTTGGTAAAATTTACCTGTGAAGTCATCTGGCCTTTGACTTTTGTTTGTTGGGAGACTTTTGATTACTGATTCAATTTCTTTGCTGATTCTCAGTCTATTCAAGTTTTCTGTTTCTTTCTGCTTCAGTTTTGGTAGTTTATATGTTTCTAGAAATTAATCCATTTCTTTCAGTTTGTGTAATTTGTTGGCATATTGTTTTCCATAGTATTCTCTTATAATAGTATTTCTGTCATGTTGTTATTTCTCCTCTCTCATTTGTGAATTTTTATATTTGGCCTTTTCTCTTTTTGATAAATCTGGCTAGGGGGTTATCAATTTTTTTCAAAGAACCAGCTCCAAGTTTCCTTGATATGTTCTGTGTGTGTGTGTATGTGTGTCTGTGTTTATGTGTGTGTGTTTAGTTTCTATGGTATTTATTTCTATTCTAATATTTATTATTTCCATACTTCTGTTGAATTTAGTCTCCTTTTGTTATTCTTTTCCTAGCTCCATTAGGTGTAAGATATAAGGTTGCTTATTTGACTTTTTCTTACTTTTTGAGGTAGACCTATATTGCCGTATATTTCCCTCTTTGGAACACTTTTACTGCACCCCAAAGGTTTTGGACCATTGTATTTGTATTTTATTTGTTTCCATATTTTTTAAATTTCTTCTTTGATTTCTTGATTTTATTTCATTGCTTAGTAGCATGTTCTGTAACCTCCATGTATTTGTGGTCTTTCCAGTTTTTCTTGTGGTTGACTTCAAGTTACATAATATTGTGGTCACAAAATATGTATGCCAAGATCTCAATCTTTTTGTATTTGCTGAAGCCTGATTTATTACCTGGCAATACCGATAGGGCTTTATCCCTGCCAAGACCACAGTCCTTTAAAACTCCAGATTTTAGCTATGCTGTTTGCAAGAACTCATGAAAATCAGCCACTCTCATTTTTTCCAGCCAACGGTTTTAGGGAAGTATTACCTTTATGTGTTCTCCTGTGAGCTCTTACCTCCCTTGCCTTTCTCCATGACTGTGACTCCCTCCCCTTCACAGCACCTGTGATCCATTTCCTCCCCAAACCACATCTCAACACTTCCTACCTTCTTCATTGTGACTTATTCTCTCCTTTTAGTTGTGAAGTTTATTCTTTCAGTCTTCAGGTTGATTTGTAAGGTATTTAGAATGAATGGGTAGTTATCTACGTTCAAGAAATGAGATGAGCTTAGGATCCTCTTACTATGCCACCATCTTAGCTCCTTACCTTAATACAGCTATTTAACTAAAATTTTATACCATTAATGGTAGAATTATTTATATTCTTCAGTACCTTTTACTGAAAGCCATCACCAAATTGCTAATTATAATTATGCTTACATGATAGTTCTAAAACTAATTTTTATGTTTTTAGTAGTGGTACATTTAAATTTTTCATATAAATACATATTCCTTATATAACGAGAAAACACAATGCTATTAATTATAAAAAATTAATCATAAAAATAAAAAAAGGCATAGAATAACTTTATATTACTCATTGTATCTATTTTGTTATTTGGGGCCCTTTTTGTTTTGAGCCTTCATTCAATTTTGCTGAGACTCATAATTTACCTCGAGACCATGCTCAATAAACATTCTTGTTTGAAAGTTTGAAGTTATTTAGAACTTTGAATTTTACACACTTAACTAATTACATGTATTTCATAACATAAATAGTTATGTAATTCTTAAACTTTATGAGTATTTTTCACAGTTAAATAACTCAGTGTCACTTAGCAAATTTTTGAACCAACTCAGTCTTACAGTATGACCAAGCAAAATTAAATATCTAAGAAAGTTGGTAAAACAGAACTGAGCCAAACTTTGTACTCCTTTTTTTAAAAAAATGTATTCTGCTTTTCCAGGCATATTATACGATTTAAATTACTTTTGATCAAATATAAAACTGTATTCTCTAGATTACTGTGTATTCAGTATGAACATATTGATATTGAACATTTTAGTAGTTTTGTTAATTTAAGTTGCACATTGAAAAATTACTCAGGGGGCGCCTGGGTGGTTCACTCAGTCGGACTTCAGCTCAGGCCATGATCTCACGGTTCGTGGGTTTGAGCCTCGCGTTGAGAGCTCAGAGCCTGCTTCACATTCTGTGTCTCCCTCTCGCTCTGTTCCTTCCCTGCCAATGCTCTTTAACTCTCTCAAAAATAAATAAATATTTTAAAAAAGAAAGAAAAATTACTCTGTGCCAAACACTGAATGAGGCAGGGAGTATATGAGAATGAAGCCACAGTTCTTTCCCTGAAGTTCAGTTTAATGGTAAAAACAGACAAGAATATTAACAATTAAAACACAATGTGTTAAGGGCTGCAATGAATAATGCAAGGAGTTCTTTGGCAGGTCATCATGTTAAGATTTCCTTCACTGCCTTTTAATAGCTTTTGATTAGAAGAGTACATGATTAGAAATAAAATGTAGACAAACATAGACAGAGCAACAAAAGTGGGATAAGATAGATAACAAACATTAATGAAAAGAGTTCTTCCTAGAGTGATGAGAGAGTACATATGAGCCCTGCAAAAATAACCTCCCTCACCAGAACAGGTCCACAAAATGAAATAGACAAGGAACCATTGGACTAATGAGTACTGTTTTGGAAGTCAGGCCACCCAAGTTTGATTTCAGCTGGTGTCCAGCCAAACAGTGATGCAATCATTAAACACAGTAAAGGAGCAAACACTAAATATTGAGAAGAAGATTGGCAGAGAATCCAGAGAAAGAGAGAGACAGAGTTAGTGAATAGTCCAGAGATATGAGAGTAATGGAGCTCCAGTGGTAAAATGAATGGATAATGATTTCAGACACTCAAACTTATCTCCTCAGTTACCAGCACTTATGAGAGCTGTGCTAAAACTTTCTATCTCCTCATTTTTCCAAGAAAATAGGAGGGACATCTCTGCTTCTTTCATGGGATTGCTAGCTTAGAGTAAAATAATAGGTGGAAGGACTGTGGCCCATATTATATGGGCCTACAGTCATGATTAAAAAAAAATATATATATATTTGGGGCACCTGGGTCTCTTAGTCGGTTAGGCATCCGACATTCACTTAGGTCATGATCTCGCGGTTTGTGGGTTCAGGCCCCACGTCGGGCTCTGTGCTGACCGCCAGTTCAGAGCCTGGAGCCTGTTTCAGAGTCTGTGACTCCCTCTATCTCTGACCCTCCCCTGCTCACGTTGTCTCTGTTTCTCTCTCTCTCTCTCTCTCTCTCCTAGAAATAAACAAAACATTAAAAACCAAACAAAGAAAACTTTCTTTAGGTTGGACGGGGCAAGATGGCAGAGAAGTAAGGAGCTCCGTACTTGCACTCGCGCCCATACATCACACGGAAAAGATATGAAGCCATTGGAAAACTTACAAAACCTGAGAGATTGGGAGAAAAAGGACACAGAATCCACTGAGAAAGCCTTCTAACGTGAGTGCAAACCGGAGAAGATAAAATCGGGCTGGGATCGGAGACTCCAGGGTTGGAGGCAATCCCCCTCTAGCCTCTAAGGGGAGTGAGAGGGGAAAAAGAGAGAGTCCAAGACAGAAAAACCTCCAATAAGGGGGAAAAACCTCCGCTCTGGGCATAGAAAGACCGTACTTGCCAAATACCTGCACGCCAGGACCCCCCGCACCAACTGGTCGCAGGGAGGCTGAGCGCACAGACTGCTTCTTTGTGCTGGCTCTGGCTGGAGCTTGAAAAAAGCTTCTTATCCCTTCTGCCTGTTCATTCTATTTCCAATTTTGCCTCATCCCCGCCCTGTCTTCTCTCTCTTTCTCTATGCTCTTCAACCAGCACTGCATACACACGGCTATTTAACTGTAGCTGGGAAATCCGGTTATATGCTTTAAACCGTTCTTTGTCCATCGGTTTTCTTCTTTTTTCCTTTTCTTTTCCCCTTTTTGACCCTTTTATGTATTTTATACTCCCTATTATTCGCCCTCCCTCCTCCGTCTTTTCTCTTAACTTTTTCGTTTTCCCTCTCGCTTTGCATGTTAGTTGAATTAGCCTGTGCGTTTGTGTGCTCCTGCTCCCTGTGTGTTTGTGTGTCTGTTTTCTTTTCCAGGGCTACCTCAAGAAACAAGCTAGAGTACACAAGGTGAAGAGTCCCAAATATCACTACGAATAGGAAAATAACCAAAGTTCCAACAAGAGAGACCAAGAGATACCATTCAAAAAACACTATCTGAAAGGATAGGCCCTGGAAAGTCAAAGAGTCTTCTTGAATATAGCAGCGCTCATAGATACAGAGAGCATAACAGGTCTTTAAAACCAACAAGAGCCGGAAAGCTAACTAAAATGACGAAACAAAAGAGCTCTCCTCCAAAGAAACCCCAAGAAGAAATGGCAGCTAATGAACTGCTCAAAACAGATATCAGCAGCATAACTGAACAAGATTTTAGAATAATAATGGTGAAATTAATAGCAGGGCTTGAAAAAAACATAGGGGACATCAAAGAAACTATGGCTACAGACAGAATGGAAAATAAAAACAGGCATGAAGAATTTAAAAATGCGATAAATGAGATCCATAATAAATTAGAGGCCTCCAATGCACGGATTGAAGAGGCAGAAAGGAAAATAAGTGATTTAGAAGACACCATTATAGAAAAACAGGAAGCTGACAAAAAAGAGACAAACTGATCCAGGAACAGGAAAGAAGAGTTCGAGAGCTCAGCGATATGGTCAAACACAACAATATCCGTATCATAGGAATCCCAGAAGAGGAAGAGAGAGGGAAAGGTGCTGAAGCTGTCCTGGAACAAATTATAGCAGAGAATTCCCCGACCTGGGGAAGGAAGCAAACGCTGACATTCAAGAGACTCAGAGGACTCCCCTCAGACGTAACTTGAATCGATCTTCTGCACAGCATATCATAGTAAAAATGGCAAAATACAAGGACAAGAGAGAATTTGAAAGCAGCTAGGGAGAAAAGGGCCCTAACACACCTATCAGAGTGGTGACAGATCTATCTACTGAAACTTGGCAGACCAGAAAGGAATGGCAGGAGATCCTCAATGTGATGAAGAGTAAAAGTATGCAGCCAAGAATCCTCTATCCAGCAAGCCTGTCATTCAAGGTAGAAGGAGAGATAAAAATATTTCCAAATACACAGAAATTGAAAGAATTTGTCACCACTAAGCCAGCCCTACAAAAAATCCTGAGGGGGACGCTCTGAAAGAAAGGTTGGAAGGAACAAAGATACCAGAGACACCACCACAAACATTAACCCTACAAATGATACAGAGACTCTAAACCCACATATTTCAATAATAACACTGAATGTAAATGGGCTGAATGCTCCAATCAAAAGATATAGGGTTGCAGAATGGATAAAAAAAAGAAAATCCTTCTATATGCTGTCTACAAGACACTCATTTTAGACTGGAAGATACCTTAAGATTAAAAGAAAGGGGATGGAGAAATATATATCATGCTACAGGAAATCAAAAGAAAGCCGCAGTCGCTATACTTAGATCAGACAAACTGGACTTTAAATTAAAGACAATCACAAGAGATGAAGAAGGGCACTACATAATAATTACAGGGTCCATCCATCAGGAAGAACTAACAATCATAAATGTCTACGCACCGAATATGGGAGCACCTAAATGTCTAAAACAATTAATCACAAACAGAAACAAGCCTCTAGATAAGAATGTGCTGATAGAAGGGGACTTGAATACTCCGCTTACAGCAATGGATAAGTCAACCAGACAGAAAATCCTAAAGAAATAATGGACTTGAAAGACACATTGGACCAGATGGATCTGACGGATATATTTAGAACTTTACATCCTGAGGCCAGGGAATTTACTTTCTTCTCAAGGGAGCAAGGCACATTCTCCAAGATAGATCACATACTGGAACATAAAGCAGCCCTCAATAAATATAAAAGAAAGGAGATCATACCATGCACACTGTCAGATCACAATGCTTTGAAACTTGAAATCAATTACAGGAAGAAGTCTGGAAAACCTCCAAAAACATGGAGGTTAAAGAATACCCCATTAAAGAATGAATGGGCCAATCAGACAATTAGAGATGAAATTAAAAAATATATGGACACCAATGAAAATGAAAACACAACAATTCAAAATCTATGGGATGCGGCAAAGGCAGAACTAAGAGGAAAGTACATTGCTCTCCAGGCCTATTTCAAGAGATTAGAAAAAGTGCAAGTACAAAATCTAACAGCTCCCCTAAAGAAACTAGAGGCAGAGCAACAAGAACACCCAAAACCAGTAGAAGAGGAGAAATAGTAAAAATCAGAGCAGAAATAAACAACATAGAGACCAAAGAAACAATTGAACAGATCAATGAAACCAAGAGTTGGTTTTTGAAAAAGTAAACAAAATTGACAAACCTCTAGCCAGACTTATCAAAAAGAAAAGAGAGAGCACCCAAATAGACAAAATTATGAATGAAAATGGACTTATTACAACCAACCCCTCAGAAATACAAGCAATTATCAGGGAATACTATGAAAAATTATATGCCAACAAATTGAACAACGTAGAAGAAATGGACAAATTCCTAAACACACACTCACTACCTAAATTCACACGGGAAGAGACAGAAAACCTGAATAGAACCATAATGAGTGAAGAAATCAAATCGATGATCAAAAATCTCCCAACAAATAAGAGCCGTGGACCTGATGGATTCCCTGGGGAATTCTACCAGACATATAAAACAGAATTAATCCCAATACTTCTCAAGCTATTCCATAAAATAGAAATCGAAGGAAAACTCTCGGACTCATTTTATGAAGCCAGTATCACTCTGATTCCCAAGCCAGACAGAGATCCAGCAAAAAAAGAGAACTACAGGCGAATATCCTTCATGAATACAGATGCAAAAATCCTCAATAAGATCCTTGCAAATCGAATCCAGCAGCACATAAAAAGAATCATCCACCAAGATCAAATGGGATTCATTCCTGGGTTACAGGGCTGGTTCAATATTCGCAAAACAATCAATGTGATACATCACATCAACAAAAGAAAATATAAAAACCATATGATTTTGTCAAAAGATGCAGAAAAAGCATTTGACAAAATACAGCATCCCTTCTTAATAAAGACTCTCGAGAAAGTTGGGATAGAAGGAACCTACTTAAACATCATCAAAGCCATCTATGAGAAGCCTTCAGCTAACATCATCCTCAACTGGGAAAAACTCAGAGCTTTCCCCCTGAGATCAGGAACACGACAGGGATGCCCACTCTCACCACTGCTGTTTAACATAGTACTGGAAGTCCTAGCATCAGCCATCAGACACCAAAAGGAAATCAAAGGCATCAGAATTGGCAAAGAGGAAGTCAAACTTTCACTCTTCGCAGATGACATGATACTACACATAGAAAACCCGACAGACTCCACCAGAAGCCTACTCGAAATGATCCAAGAATTCAGCCAAGTTGCAGGGTACAAAATCAACGTACAGAAATCGGTTGCAGTTTTAAACACCAATAATGAAGCAACAGAAAGAGAAATCAAGAAACTGACCCCATTCACAATTGCATAAAAAACATAAAATACCTAGAAATAAACCTAACCAAGGATACAAGAGATCTGTGTGATGAAATCTATAGAAAACTTATGAAGGAAATTGAAGAAGACACAAAGAAATGGAAAAACATTCCATGCTCCTAGATTGGAAGAATAAATATAAATAAGATGTCATTACTACCCAAAGCACTCTACACATTCAATGCAATTCCAATCAAACTTTCACCAGCATACTTCTCAAAACTAGAACAATCAATCCTAAAATTTGTATGGAACCACAAAAGACCCCGAAGAGCCAAAGTAATACTGAAAAATAAAACCAAAACGAGAGGTATCACCATCCCAGAATTTAGCCTCTACTACCAAGCTGTCATCATCAAGACAGTATGGTATTGGCACAAAAACAGACACATAGACCAATGGAACAGAATTGAGAACTCAGAAGTGGAACCAAAAGTATACAGCCAACTAATCTTTGACAAAGCAGGAAGGAATATCCAATGGAAAAAAGACAGCCTTTTTAACAGATGGTGTTGGGAGAACTGGACAGCAATATGCAGAAGAATGAAACTAGACCATTTTCTCACACCATGAACAAAAAGAAACTCAAAATGGATAAAGGACCTGAATGTGAGACAGAAAACTATCAACACCCTAGAGGAGAAAGCAGGAAACAACTTCCTTGATCTCCACCGCAGCAACTTCTTACTTGACACATCCCCAAAAGCAAGGGAATCAAGAGTAAAAATAAACGATTGGGACCTCATCAAGATCAAAAGCTTCTGCACAGCAAAGGAAACAACCCACAAAACTAATAGGCAACCAATGGATTGGGATAAGATAGTTGCAAATGACATATCAGATAAAGGGTTAATATCCAGAATCTATAAGAAACTCACCAAACTCCACACCCGAAAAACAAACAACCCAGTCAAGAATTGGGCAGAAGATATGAACAGACACTTCTCCAAAGAGGACATCCAGATGGCCAACACATGACACATGAAACGATGCTCAGCATCCCTCCTCATCAGGGAAACACACATCAAAACCACACTGAGATACCACCTCATGCCAGTCAGAGTGGCTAAAATGAGCAAATCGGAGAACACGAAATGCTGACGAGGATGTGGAGAAACGGGCACCCTCCTACACTGTTGGTGGGAATGGAAACTGGTACAGCCCCCTCTGGAAAACAGTGTGGAGGTTCCTCAGGAAACTAACAATAGAACTCCCCTATGACCCAGCAATAGCACTGCTAGGAATTTACCCAAGGGATACAGAAATGCTGATGCCTAGGAACACATGCATCCCAATGTTCATAGCAGCACTCTCAACAATAGCTAAAACATGGAAAGAGCCTAAGTGTCCATCAACGGACGAATGGATCAAGAAGATGTAGTTTATCTATACCATGGAACACTACATGCCAATGAAGAACAATGAAATCTGGCCATGTGTAGCTACATGGATGGACCTTGAGGGTGTTATGCTTAGCGAAATAAGTCAGGGAGAGAAGGACAAATATCATATGTTTGCACGTATAGGAGGATTAGGAGGAACTTAACTGAGGAACAGGGGGAGAAGAAGGGGGAAATGGTGGAGGAAAGGGAGAGAGGCAAACCATGAGAGACTCTTGAATGCTGACAAAAACTGAGGACTGATGGATGTGGGGGGGAGGAGGGATGGGCACGGAGGAGGGCACTTGTGGGGATGAGCACTGGGTGTTATGTGGAAACTAATTTGACAATAAACTATTTGTAAAAAAAAAAAACTTTCTTTAAAAAAAATAAAAAATAAATTAAAAAAATATTTTTTGAACGTCTAGCTGTTCAATTTATTGTATGCCTAGTATTCACTAGAGTGTCCCTTTTCTCACTTGCAATATTTAACACTAGAATCATCCAATATTCGATGGAATTTTAGATATTACACAAATGGAAGAATCCTTTCCATTTCATTCTTGACAGACGTGCTCTCAAACTTGTAATGATGAGAATTTCAATTCAAGAATCCTTGGGGCAACCAACTCCATTGTTGGACATTTACTTGTTAGGAAAGCTTTTCTAATTGTTGGGGAGAGGGAGGGAGGCAAAACATGAGAGATTCTTGAATGCTGAGAACAAACTAAGGGCTGATGGGAGTGAAGGAGAGAGGAAGGGGGATGATAGGCATGGGGAATGGTACTTGTTGGGATGAGCACTGGGTGTTATATGGAAACCAACTTGATAGTAAATTCTTAAGAAAAAAATAAATAAATAAAAGAAAAAGAAAATAATAACAATAATAATAATAAAGAAATCTTTTCTATTGTGAATTGAAACTGGGTCTTGTTACTTTTTTTTTTTGTTGGTTCTAAGCCCACTTCCGGCAGCTAAAATCATTGCCTTCACTCTGCAATAGAAAACTTTACTTGCTTACTTTTCTTTGCTGCCAAAGATAATTTGGTTTCATTGATCTGTTCAACTAGTTTTTTTTTATTCTATATTGTTTTTTTTTAATATTTTTATTTATTTCTAGGAGAGAGAGAGATAGCGTGAGCACGGGATGGTCAGAGAGAGAGGGAGATACAGACTCTGAAATAAGCTCCAGACTCTGAGCTGTCAGCACAGAGCCCGACGCAGGACTCGAACCCACGAACCGCCAGATCATGACCTAAGCGAAAGTCGGACGCTTAACCGACTAAGCCACCCAGGTGCCCTTTATTCTATATTGTTTTTTTCTGCCATAATTTTTATTATTTCTCTTCTCCTACTGAGTAAGGGGTGCTCTTGTTGCTCTCCTTCTGGTTCCTTTAGATGCACTCTTAGATTTTGTTCTTGCACTTTTTCTGATTTCTTGAAATAGGCCTGGAGTGCAATGTACTTTTCTCTTCGGACCGCCTTTGCTGCATCCCATAGATTTTGGATTGTTGTATTTTCATTTTCATTTGTTTGCATATATTTTTAAATTTCTTTTCTAATTGCCTAATTGGCCCATTCGTTCTTTCATAGGGTGTTCCTTACCCTCCATGCTTTTGGAGGTTTTCCAGACATCTTCCTGTGGTGGATTTCAAGTTTCAAAGCATTGTGATCTGAAAGTGTGCATGGTATGATCTCAATTCTTTTATATTTATTGAGGGCTGCTTTATGTCCCACTATGTGATCTATCTTGGAGAATGTGCCATGCGCACTTGAGAAGAAAGTAAATTCCCTGGCCTCAGGATGTAGAGTTCTAAATATATCTGTCAAATCCGTCTGGTCCATTGTGTCATTCAAGTCCATTGTTTCTTTATTGATTTTCTGTCTAGTTGATGTATCCATTGCTGTAAGTGGAATATTAAAGTCCTCTGCTATTACCACATTCAATCCATAAGATTATTTCTGTTTGTGATTGTTTTATGTATTTGGGTCTCCCGTATTAGATGCGTAGACATTTATAAATGTTAGCTCTTCCTGATGGACAGACCCTGTAATTATTATATAATGCCCTTCTTCATCTCTTGTTACTGTCTTTACTTTAAAGTCCAGTTTGTCTGATATAAGTATAGCTACTCCAGCTTTCTTTTGATTTCCAGTAGCATGATATATATTTCTCCAGCCCCTTACTTTCAATCTGAAGCTCTCCTCCAGTCTAAAATGAGTTTCTTGTAGACAGCAAATAGATGGATTTTGTTTTTTTTATCCATTCTGCTACCTTATGTCTTTTGATTGGGGAATTTAGCCCTTTTACATTCAGTGTTATTATTGATAAATATGGGTTTAGAGTCACTGTGTCCTTTGTAGGATTCATGCTTGTGGTGGTGTCTCTGGTACCTTGCGTTCCTTGCATTTCCCTCATAGAGTCCCCCTCAGGATTTCTTGTAGGGATGGTTTAGTGGTGACGAAGTCTTTCAATTTCTGTTTATTTGGAAAGACTTTTATCTCTCCTTCTATTCTGAATGACGGGCTTGCTGGATAGAGGATTCTTGGGTGCATATTTTTTCTGTTCATCACATTGAAGATTTCCTGCCATTCCTTTCTGGCTTGCCAAGTTTCAGTAGATAAGTCTGTCACCACTCTGATAGATTTCCCTTTGCTCTTTATCCCTAGTGCTTTCAGTATTCTATCTTTGTCCTTATATTTTGCCAGTTTCACTATGATATATTATGCAGAAGATCGATTCAAGTTACGTCTGAGGGGTGTTCTCTGTGTCTCTTGAATTTCAATGTCTGTTTCCTTCCCCATATTGGGGAAGTTCTCTGCTATAATTTGTTCAAGGACTCCTTCAGCACCTTATCTTCTCTCTTCCTCTTCTGGAATTCCTATGATACAGATCTTTTTCCATTTGACTGTATTGCTCAGCTCTTGAACTCTCCTTT
This sequence comes from Proteles cristata cristata, assembly GCA_017311185.1. Taxonomy (NCBI): domain Eukaryota; kingdom Metazoa; phylum Chordata; class Mammalia; order Carnivora; family Hyaenidae; genus Proteles; species Proteles cristata. The sequence goes on from JAESUZ010004897.1 coordinate 24,169, forward strand.
TGTGTTCCTGGGTCAATTTATCTCTCTTTTTCTCGGCTTCCTCTTTATCTAGAATTGTCTTACCTAATTCCTATTCTCCTCTCTGCCTCTTCAATCCATGCATTGGATGCTCCATTTTATTATGCATCTTATTAATAGCACTTTTTAATTCATCACAACTATTTTTAAGCCCCATAGTCTTTGTAGCAATACTTACTCTGATGTCTTCCATGCCGTTTTCAAGCCCAGGAATTAATTTTATGACTATTGTTTTAAATTCTTGTTCAGTTACATTGCTTATATCTGTTTCGAGCAGTTCCTTACCTGTCATTTCTTCCTGGAATTTCTTTGGAGGAGAGTTCTTCTGTTTCATCATTTTGGCTAACATTCTGTCTCTTATTAGTTTTAATAGCTTGTTATGCACTCTGCATCTGGGAGTACTGCTGTATTAAAGAAGACTCTTTGACTGTCAATGGCCTATTAGTTCAGGAAGTGTTCTTTGAATGGTGTCTCTTGGTCTCTCTTGTTGAGACTTTGGTTTTTTTCTTTTCCTATTCTTAGTGGTGCTTGGGACTCTCCATCATGTGTACTTTGGCTTGTTTCTTGACATAGCTTTGGAAAAGAAAACAGAAAGACAAACACACAGGGAACAAAGGCACACAAACACACAGACAAATCCAACAAACATGCAAATCGAAAGGGAAAAGGAAAAAGAAAGAAAAAAAGAGGAAGGAAAAGAAGAAAAAAGTGGAAGGAGGAAAAACAAATAATAAAAAGAGAAGGAGGGAAGAAAAAAGAGGAGAAAAGAAGAAAGAAAAAAAACCCAAAAGACAAAGGACAGTCTAAAAGCATAAAACCAGAATTCCTGGCTACAAAATAAGAGCAGGATGTATGCAGTGCTGATGGAAGAGCATATACAAAGAGAGAAAGACAAAGGAGGAAGCGAAACTGGACAATGACCAGGCAGGGAGACTAAGAGGCTTAATTGAGAGAGAAAGAGGAGAATATGGTTAGAGGCGAGGAGAAGGAAATAAAGATGTTACTGAAAGAAACTATATAGTCTGATTTCAGAGAGAGAGAGAAAGGTAGCGGTGGAGGTATTGGAGATACATTTAGAGAATGGATTAAATGTGACTGTTTAAGCAAACCAATGCACACAGTGCCCAGTCCAGCAGAGGGGTGGGATGCGAATGAGACCGGCGAAAATATATCTGAATAGAAGGAATTGATCTAGAATTAATCACAGCAGTGCATCCATGTTGGTCTTGCCTTGTGCTCTGGTGAAAAAAAAAAGCAGCTCTCTAGCAGGGATAGGCGTGGTTTGGTGTAGGCAGGTCTTAGCCTTCACTGCATCCAGCATGCTATTCCCTGAGGTCCTGCCTTGGTGGTTGTGGGGAGAAAAATGGCAGCGCCCCAGTCCCTTCTTGAACCAGGCATTGGAAATCACTCTTTTGGGTCTGATCTCCCAGTGCTGCAGGTGTAGCCAAGGTGGGCTGTGTTTTATGTGTCAAGCCCTGCCTCGTTTCCAGGTCCAAGTCCACAGGCTTTATGGATACCACCCGAAACACAGTCCCACAGGTCACTGCTTTACCGCTGCGGGGGTTCGAGCGGGAAGGAGGGGGCAGGGAGCGGTGGCGCAACCTCAGTTTGGCTGCTTCCCCACCTCTGGGGGTTGAGCCATGGAAGCAGTGGCACAGCCTCGGATCTGCAGCCTCCGCGCCACAGGGGATGATGCTAGGAGAACAGGAGAGCAGTTTTTCTTGGCACTCTGGGACCAGAGACACCCAGTTCAAAGCCAGCACCCCAGCTAGAACTGAAAACACCCTCCTTCCAAGCCGAGGTTTTTCTCTTCTCCAGAAACAGTTCAATGAGCAGTTTCAGCCACTGTTTATTTTCCCCTGGACTCACCGGTTCTACCCTCGAGGGGTGCTCCCTCCCCTCCCTCTGTGTCTCTGGTGCCGGCACACTTTTATCTTCCCAGTTCTCACTCACGCACTTTTGAGGTTGCCTTCCCAGTGTGTTCTGTCTCTTTCTCTTCCCAAACTCCTGAGGCACAGTGTCCTATGGCTTCAGGTCTTCTCTGTTTGAAAGATGGGTGCAAGCGAAATGCACAGAGCTCCCTACTTCTCCACCACCTTACCTCTACCAATAATCTATATTTTAAACTTAGGGAGCATGATTTTTGTACATAAGCTCATAAAAACTACATTTAGAATAAAATTTAAAACTGTATTATCTAGATAATTGTATATTCAGTATGAACATATTGATATTGAAAATTTTGGCAGTTTTGTTTGTTTAAGTTACACACTGAAAAATTACTCTGTGGCCAACACTGAATGAGGCAGTGAAGATATGAATATGAAACTACAGTTCTTTCCCTGAAGTTCACAGTTTAATGGATTCTACTGAATTGTATGGAGGTTGTATCTCCTTCAAGTAACTGAAACTCTGACTTAAATTGTCTTTTTTTTTTTAGCAGTGATAGCTTTCTATCTTTTAATATTAAATATTTTATCTGTAAATATGCATATTTTTAAATTTATTTGGAGAGAGACAGTGTGAGTGGGGGAAGGTAGAGAGAGGGAGGGAGAGAGAGAGAAAGAGAGAGAGAGAGAGAGAGAGAGAGAATCCCAAGCAGGCTCCACACGGTAAGCGTAGGACCTGATATGGGGCTCGAACTCATGAAACAGTAAGATCATGATCTGAGCCGAAACCAAGAGTCAGACACTTAACTGCTTAACCGACTGAGCCAGTCAGGTTCCCCTTAATATGTAAATATTAAACAACAAATTCCTGCACAAATAATGGGTCAAATAGGAAATCAAACAGCAAATCAAAATATGTCTCAAAACAAAAGGAAAAGAAAGCACAATATTCCAAACTAAAGGGTGCAGCAAAATCAGATATTAGAGCGAAAATTATAGTATAAATGCTTGTGTTAGGAAAAAACGTTCAAATAAACAATTTGACATCACACCACAAGGAACTAGAAAAAGAAAAAAGTTAGCTACAAATTAATAGAGGAAGGAAACAACAACAACAGAAAGAAAATAGAGACCAGAAAAAAAATTAGCATGGCATTGAAAGTAAAGACAAATTTTTCCAAAAAACGAACAAAATTGGCAATGCTTTAACTACATTAACTAAGCAAAACAGAGAGAATACTCAAAAACCAAAATGAGAAGTAAAAGGGAAAATAATAACAACAGTTACCACAGAAATACATAGAGTGATAACAGATTACTATAAACTATTATATACTCACAAATCAGATATTTAAGGGGAAAAAAACAGATAATTCCTAAAAACACACGTTACCGAGATTTAATTATCAATCTTGAATCCAAGAATAGGAAATCTTCTTTCAATAACAGGAATGAAAGTTGAATTAGGACTCAAAAATCCCCCAGAACAGAAAAGCCCAAGGCTACATGTCTTTATTGAGGAATGCTACCAAACGTTTTAAAAAAATAATTAATGACAATCTTTATCAAAATCTCACAAATAATGGAATAGAAGGAACATATTCAAAATCATTCTATGAGGCTAGTATTACACTGATACTTAAGCAAGGTAAAAACAAGACGAAATGGTCTAGTTTGTCTGATATAATTATTGCTACTCCAGCTTTCATTCTTTTGACATCTATTTGAATGACAAATGTTTCTCCACTCTCTCACTTATAATCTGCAGGTGTCTTTAGGTCTAAAATTAGTCTCTTGCAGGTAGTATATAGATAGGTCTTGTTTTTTTATCCATTCTGATACCCCATGTCTTTTTGATTGTCCATTTACATTTAAAGTAATTTTCTCTGATTTTTTTTTTTTTTTTGGTCTTTGTCACTTTTGGTCTTTCCTTTGCACTCAAGAGTCTCCATTAATATTTCTGGCAGTGTTGGTAGTCACAAAGTCCTTTGGTTTTTCTGTCTGTGAAACTATCCTTCCTTCTATTTTGAAAGATAGACTTGTTGGATATAATATTCTCTTTTTGTATTATCAGAGACAGAGAGAGCAGAGGGGCAGAAGGAGAGAGAGAAAGAGAATCTTAAGCAAGCTCCATGCCCAGCACAGATCCTGATGCAGATTCCATCCGGTGACACGGGGATCATAACCTGAGCCAATTTCAAGAGTCAGAAACTCAACCAGCTGAGCCACTTAGGCTGGATAGAGTATTCTTGGCTACAGAATTTTCCCATTCAGAACATCAAATGTGTCATTCCACTCTCTCCTATATTGTCAACTTTCTGTAGAGAAATCTATAGCTTAGCCTTTTGGATTTTTCCTTGTAAGTTAAGGACTTCTTTCATCTTGCTGTTTCTAAGATTTTTTTCCTTCTCACTATATTTTGACAATTTCATTGCAATATATCTTGGTGTTAGCCTTCTTTTTTGATTTTGATGGGAGTTCCCTGTGCTTCCTGGATCTGGATGTCTGTTTCCTTCCCCAGATTAGGAAAGTTTCCTGCTATTATTTCCTGAAATAAAATTTTCTGCCACTTTTTCTCTCTCTTCTTCTTCTGGAACTCCTATAATACAAATGTTATTATATTTGATGGAGTCACTGAGTTCCCTAAGTCTATTCTCATGTTGCATAATTCTTCTGTCTCTCTTCAGCTTCATTATCTTCCATTACTTTTTCTTTTAGGTCATTAATTTGTTCCTCTGCTTCCTCCAGCCTGCTGTTAATTGCATTAAACATGCTTCTAATCTCGATTATTGCACTTTTCATTTCTGATTGATTCTTTTTCTTTTTAACTCTTTTATCTCTGTCGGAAGGATCCCACTGATATCTTCTATTCCTTTTCAACCCCAATAAGTATCTTCATGATTGTTGCTTATATCTGTTTTGCTTAGATCTCTGGTCATGGCCTTATCTTGTTCTTTCATGTATGATAAATTCCATTGTCTTCTCATTTTGTCTAAGTCTCTGCCTTCTTCTCTGTATTAGAAAAGCCAGTTATGTTTCCTTCTCCTGAAAGTGATGGCCTTGTGAAGAAGAGGTCATGCAGTGCACAGGGCCTGGTGCTTCAGGGAGTGGCTCCAGTGTATGCTGCGTGTGTTCTGTTATTCTGCTCTGGCTACTCTATACTTCCAGCTAATCATCTGCAGAAGCTTTCCTTGCCTGTTGTGGGCAGGGTTTGGTCCCTGGCCTGAATGTGGTGTTTTAACTAGGTCTGCTTGTGAAATGAATCCTGATACCACTTCCACCGGAACTGAGGTCCAACAGAACTCTGATCAAGAGACATGATGTGGGCAGGGATTTGTGCTGGCCTTCCAGGGGAGGGGCCCAGTGCACTGGGGTGTGGGACTTGGTGTAAGCAAGCAAGTTAAGCATCCAGTGTCCATGCTGAGCTGCTTCCCTCAGCTGGCTCTGTGTTTATGTTGAGTAGCAGAGTAGGGAAATGGCACCGCTGGCTCATTTGTTTCTGAAGAGGTGTCTCTGTGAATGCTACCTCTCAGGGATGTACTCTAAGGAGAGTGAATAATCTCCCCCTCTGTGCCCCAAATATTTTTCAGATCCCTGTTTCCCTGCTCTTTGCCCCTCTTGTTTCCCGGCCTTCTCTCCAGGAGCAGAGCAGGGCCCCTCCTGGCTCTATACCAGCCAAGCCTGCTGACATTTAAAACTTCAGGCTTTAGAGACTTCTAGTTGGCAAGACCCTGTGCTGGTCTTCTGGAGGAGGGCCCTGCCATGCTGGGACTGAGTCAAGCCTGACTGAGAAGAGAAGTCTTGCCAGAGTTCATGGGGGTGTAAACAAGTTAGGCAGACAGTGTTGGTGCTGTGCTGCATCGTTCAGATGTCTCTGTGTTTATGCTGAGAGGGAAGGGAGGGAAATGGCATCATCCAACTCCTTTGTCCCTGGAGAGATGTCTGTGAACACTGTTTCTCAGAAATGTGCTCATAAATGGAAGTATAAATAATCTCCCCACCGTGTGCTCCTCCAGGCATTCTTCAGATCACTGTTACCATGCTGTCTGTCCCTAGGCTCTTTGCCTGCCTTCTCTCCAGGAGCAGGGCAGTGCCCTCTGAGTTCTATCCCTGCCAAGCCTGCAGAACTTACAGGCTTTCAGCCCTACGGGTTGCAATAACTTATGAAATTCAGCCTCTTACATTTTCTAAGACATTTTCTTTTGGGGGAAAAGTTCTCCTTGATCATTCCATTATATACTCTTTTCTCTTGACCTTTTTTGCAACCATGACTCCCTCCTATCCACAGCACCTGCACTTTCTACCTTCATTGTGGCTTCTTCTCTCAGTTTAGTTATGAATATTGTTCTTTCTGTCTTCAGGTTGATTTCTGGGGTATTTAGGATAAGTTGATAGTTACCTACTTGTGTTTGTTGGAGGAGACATGCCTAGGGTCTTCCTACTCTGCCACCATCTTCCTCTCCCTCAAATGGCCTTAAGTAATAAGGAAACTTATCTTACATTACAAAGAATTCAGAGATGAATAAGTGGTTAGGATTTGTTGAACCAGGGGCTTAGCAATGTTATTAAGAATTATGATAATAATTAAGAATTAATTATTCTAATGTCAATTCTGCCACCATCAAGGAGCAAGATGGCCACAACAAATCCAGGTGTCATGTCAAAATGTGAGTATATTCAGAGAAAAAAGAAGGGCTATTTTTTTCCTGTAGTTCTTCCTTAAGAACAAGGAAAAATTTACCAAAACCCTCTGGCCAGTTCCACAACATGTCTTGTTACCCAGAATATATCATTTACCCATGCCTGAAGAAGTTAGTGGCAAGAAAAATGTAATTACCATTAGACCAATCATGCCATATTCGGAATAAAAAAGTAAGGTTAGCTTTCTTTCAACTCCATCACTGGAAGATTAAAAAAAAGGTGAGGTGAATTTGATAATTGGCCACCAATAGTGTATTGCAGAAGCCTGATTACTTATAGCTATTTGATGATGGGAGTGAAAGTGGGACAGTTGGAAGGATTTATGGGAAATTGCTCACCCTGAATATTTGAAAAATAAAGAACACAAAAATGTAACATATATATTTCAGTCTATCAAAGTACAGAAATCCAGCTCTCATTTCCCTGGACCTACTAGAACTGGGCCAGGTACAAATTATCTGGCCATATTTTATATTCATTTATTCAACAGGTCCTTACTGGATATTTAGTTAATACTCTGCCCTTTGATAGGCATGAGAATTGCACAATGAAGATCAAAGCATGGTCCCAGCTTTCATGAAGCCCATAATCTGGTTCAGTAGTGAAAAATTTTATAGTCTAAAAGATACTATAAGACAGTGATGTAAATAGCACATGCCAACCAAAATGTGATAGCTTAACTGAGAATTAAGAATTGTCACAGTGGGGACACCGGGGGGCTCAGTCAGTTGAGCATCTGACTCTTGATTTCAGCACTGTTTGTGGGTTTAAGCCCCACATCAGGTTCTGTGCTGACAGTGTAGAGCCTGCTTGGGATTCGCTTTCTACCCCTCTGTCTGTCTGTCTGTCTCTCTCCCTCAAAATGAATAAAATTTTTTTAAAAATTGTCACCATGGACTGAAGTAGTCATCAAAGTATTTTTCAATTTTCAAAGAATTTTTTGCACAATAATTTCAAGCGCTGTCATATAATGCTGCTCTTAACTTCGACGCTCTTGGAGGTTAATCAGTATTAAATTCTATCATGTTCTTCCTTCTTTTAGCTAAATTCAGAGTTCATCACTCAAAATGTTAACTTCCAACACAGGTCTAGAGAAAAGAAAGTGAACCTACTAAATGGAATCCCAAATCCTCCCAAGTCCTCTTCCATCTGCTAACTAATACTTAAAATTGAGCTCTATCTCCTGATCTCAACTCAAATTACAGGTGTATTTACTGTTTGCTAGGCACGGAGCAATAAATACAAACATGAGTTATCCTTGCCTCCAAAGGCTCCTTATGAGAATTAATAACAAACCAAAAATTATAGAACAAGATGTTAAGTGACATGACAGATAAAAATAGAGATAAATTTCTTCCATCAACAATTTTGAGAAAGCTAATTATGTACACAAATTATTGTGATAATGAGATATAATAATTTCCACAAATTAACAAACAAAATTTTTAGGGAATTCTAAAATGAGTAAATAATTTCAACTCTGGAGGATGGAAGGGTGAAGGGGAAAGGTACCTGGAAATAGAAAAGGTAAAATTTACATATTTTGCCCCCTCAAAATTGTGCTTTCCTATACCAGGAGACTGTAGGGCAATGAATTAAATATCATTTGTATTAATTTCATACTTTCCCTTTCTGTGACAGAAAAACTTTGTTCGAAGAACTAATGAATAAACTTATGTGGTTGCCCTAAACTTTTTTCTAATTTTGTAGATTCCAATTTTTATTTAAATTCTAGGTAGTTAATATATAGTATAATACAATTTTCAGGTGTAGAATTTAGTGATTCATCTCGTACATATATGATGCAGTGTTCATCACAACAAGTGACCTCCTATATACTCATCACCCATTTATCCCATTCTCCCACCCATCTCCCCTGATCAAATTTCAGTATTTTCTCTATGGTTAAAAGTCTCCTATGGCTTGCTTCATCGTCTTTTTTCTTCTTCCCCTATGTTCATCCATATTGTTCCATAAGTTCCATATACGAGTGAAATTACATGGTATTTGTTTTTCTCAGACTGACTTATTCCGCTTAGCATAATGAACTCTAGCTCCATACCATGTCTTCTTTAACGATTCATCAGTCAATGGACATTTGGGCTCTTTCCATAGTTGGCTACTGTTGATAGTGCTGCTATAAACATCAGGTGAGTATGTCTCTTTGAATTAGTATTTTTGTATCCATTGGGTAAATCCTAAGTAGTGATATTGTCGGGTTGTAGGGTAATCTTATTTTTAGTTTCTTGAGGAATCTTCATACTGTTTTCCAGAGTGACTGCACCTGTTTGCATTCACACCAACAGTGTAAAAGGATCCCCCTTTTCATGCTCTTGCCAACATCTGTTGCTTCCTGTTGTTAACTTTAGACATTCTGGCAGGTGTGAGGTGGTATCTCATTGTGATTTTGATTTGCATTCCCCTGATGATGAGTGATGTTGAAAACTTTGCATGTGACTGTTGGCCATTTGTATGTCTTCTTTGGAAAAATGTCTATTCATGTCTTCTACCAATTTCTTAACTAGATTATTTGTTTTTTGGGTGTTGAGTTTGATAAGTTCTTTAAAGATTTTGGATACTCTTTATCAGATATATCATCTGCAAATATATTCTCCCATTAACTAGGTTGTCTTTTAGTTTTGTTGATTGTTTCCTTTGCTTTGCAAAAGATTTTTACTTTGATGAAATCCCAAAAGTTCAATTTTGCTTTTGTTTCCCTTATCTCCGACAATGTACATGGTAAGAAGTTGCTCCAGCCGAAATCAAAGAGGTTGCTGCCTGTTTTCTCCTTTAGGATTTTGATTGCTCCCTGACTCACGTTTAAGAATTTCATTCAGTTTGAATTTATTTTGTATATGGTGTAAGTGCTCCAGTTTAATTCTTTTGCATTTTCCCAAACCCTTTGTTGAAGACAACATATTTTTTCCATTGGATATTCTTTTTTGCTTTGTCAAAGATGAGTTAACAGTATAATTCTGGTCCTTTTCTGGGTTTTCTATTCTGTTCCATTGATCTATATGTCTGTTTTTGTGCCAGCACCATACTATCATGATCACTACAGCTTTGTAATAAAACGTGACGTCTGGAATTTGATGCCTCCAACTTTGCTTTTCCTTTTCAAAATTGCTTTGGCTATACGGGGTCTTTTCTGGCTCCAAAGAAATGTTAGGATTGTTTGTTTTAGCTCTGTCAAGAATGCTGGTGGTATTTTGGTACAGATTGCATTAAATGTGTAGTATTTACATTTTAACAATATTTGTTCTTCCAATCCATGAACATGGAATGTGTCTCCATTTATTTGTGTCACCTTTAATTTCTTTCATAATTGTGTTCTACAGATTTCAGAGTACAGATCTTTTTACCTCTTTGGTTATGTTTATTTCTAGTTATCTTATGGTTTCTGGTGCCATTGTAAATGGGATCGAATCCTTGATATCTCTCTCTACTACTTCATTATTGGTGTATAGAAATGCAACAGATTTATGTACATTGATTTTATATCCTGCAACATTGCTGAATTTATATAGCAGTTTTAGTAACTTTTTGATGGAGTCTTTTGGGTTTTCTACATAAAGTATCATGTCATCAGTAAATAATGAGAGTTTGGTTTCTTCCTTGCCAATTTGGATGTATTTTATTTCTCCTTGTTGTCGGATTGCTGAGGCTAGGACTTTTGGTACTATCTTAAATAACAATGTTGAGAGTGGATATCCATGTCTTATTCCTGACCATAGAGGAAAAGCTCTCAGTTTTTCTCCATTGAGGGTGATATTAGTTATGAGTCTTTCATATGTGGGTTTTATGATGTTGAGGTATGTTCCATGCATCCCTACTTTATTGAAGATTTTTATGAAGAATGGATGCTGTACTTCATCAAATGCTTTCTTTGTGTCTATTGAGAGGATCCCCTGGTGCTTATCCCTTCTATTATCAATGTGGTATATCACACTGATTAATTTGTGAATATTGAACCACCTATGAAGCCCAGGAATAAATCCATTAGTGGTGAATAATTTTTAATGTACTGTTGGATTCTATTTCCTAGTACCTTGTTGAGAATTTTTGCATCCATGTTCATCAGGGATATTGACCTGTAATTATACTTTTTAAGGGGTCTTTCTTTTTCTGATTTTGGGATTAAGGTAATGTTTGTCTTGTAGAATGAGATTGGGAGTTGTCCTTCCTTTTCTATTTTTTTGGAATAGTTTTCGAGGAATACTTTTTAACTTTTCTTTACATGTCTGTTAGAATTACCCAGGGAAGACATCTAGCCCTGGACTTCTGTTTGTTGAAAGATTTTTGTTTACTGATTCAATTTCTTTGCTGGTTGTGGGTCTGTTCAAACTTTCTATGTATTCTTCTTTCGGTTTTGGTAGATTATGTTTCTAGGAATTTATCCATTTATTTCAGATTGCCCAGTTTTTTTGGCATATTATTTTTCATGATATTCTTTTACTATGTTTTTGTATTTCTGTGATGTCTGTTGTGATCTCTCCTCTTTCATTCATGATTTTATTTATTAAGGTCCTTTCTCTTTTCTTTCTGCTAAGTCTACCTATGTGTTTATTAATTTTATTAATCCTTTCAAAGAACCGTCACCTAGATTTTTTTATCTCTTCTCTTGGGTTTTATTTTTTTTTAATTTTTAAAAAATGTTTTATTTATTTTTGAGAGAGAAATAGAGACAAAATGATCAGGGGAGGGTCAAAGAGAGAGGGAGACACAAAATCCAAAGACAGGCTCCAGGCTCTGAGCTAGCTGTCAGCACAGAGCCCGACCCTAGGCTTGAACCCACGAAATGCGAGATCATGACCTGAGCTGAAGTCAGATGCATAACCGACTGAGCCACCCAGGTGCCCTGGGTTTTATTTGTTTCTATATTGGGTTTTTTTTTTTCTGTTCTAATCTTTATTATTTCCTTTCTTCTGTTGGCTTTAGGCATTATTTTCTGTTCTTTTAATAGCTGCTTTAGGTGTAAGATTAGGTTGTGTATTTGAGACTTTTCTTCCTTCTTGATATAAGCTTATATTACTATATAACTTCCTCTTATGACTGCCTTTACTGCATCTCAAATGTTTTGGACTGTAGTGTTTTCATTTTATTTATTCCTTACTTTCCTGGTTAACTCATTCATTCTTCAGTAGGATGTTTTTTAACCTCCATGTATTTGTGGCCTTTCCAAATTTTTTCTTGTAGTTGACTTCCTGTTTCATAGTGTTGTGTTTAAAAAATATGCATGGTATGATGTCAACGTTTTTGTACTCATTGAGGCCTGAATTGTGACCCAGTATTTGATCTAATCTGGAGAACATTCCATGTGCACTCAAAAAGAATGTTTATTCTGCTGTTTTAGAGGAAAGGTTCTGTATATGTCTATTAAGTCCATCTGCTGCAGTGTGCCATTCAAAGCCATTGTTTCTCTGTTGATTTTCTGCTTAGATGATCAGCCCATTGCTGTAAGAGGAGTGCTAAATTCACCCACTATTATTGTATTATTATCAGTGAGTTTCTTTATGTTTGTTAGGAATTGATTTATAAATCAATATATACTTGGGTTCTTTCAAATTGGGGGCAGAAATATTTACAATTCTTAGACCTTCTTGCTGGATAGACTGATAGATCTCTTTATTATGATAGAGTACCCTTCTTCATTTTTTTTACAGTATTTGGTTTAAAATCTAGTTTCTCTAATATAAATATGGCTACTCTGACTTTCTTTTTTATTTATTTATTTATTCATTTTTTGTTTTGTTTTATTTATTTCCTAGAGAGAGAGACAGCATGAGCAGAGGAGGGTCAGAGAGAGAGGGAGACACAGAATGTGAAACATGCTCCAGGCTCTGAGCTCGCTGTCAGCACAGAGCCCTACGTGGGGCTCGAACCCACGAACTGTGAGATCATGACCTGAGCCGAAGTCAGATGGGCTACTCTGGCTTTCTTTTGAAATCCATTAACATGATAAATCGTTCTCCATCCCTTCACTGTCAATCTGCAGGTGTCTTTAGGTATAAGAGGAGTATCTTGTAGGCAGCATATAGATGGGTCTTGATTTTTTTACCCTATGTTTTTTTGATTGGAGCATTTAGACCATTTACATTCAGAGTGATTATTGATGCATATGAATTTACTGCCATTGTATTACTTATAAAGTCTATGTTTCTGGAGATTTTTTGTTTCTAACTTTGTTGTTTTTGGTTTTTCTTTCGCACTCAAAGAGTCCCTTTAATATTTCTTGCAGGGCTGGTTTAGTGGTCCAAACTCCTTTACTTTTGTTTGTCTGAGAAACTCTTTATCTTTTCTTCTATTCTAAATGACAGCCATGCTGGTGAAAGTATTCTTGGCTATGTATTTTTCCCTTTCAGCACGTTGAATATATCATGCCACTCCCTTCTGTCCTGCCAAGATTCTATGGAGACATCTGATGGTAACCTGATTTGTCTTCCCATGTAGGTTAAGGGATTATTTTACCTTGCTGTTATCTCTGTACTTTACAAATGTTATCATGATATGTCTTGGTGTTGGGCTGCTTTTGTTGATTTTGATGAGAGTTCTCTGTGCCTCCTGTATTTCAATATGTGTTTCATTCCCCAGATTAGGGAAGCTTTCAGCTATAATTTGCTCAGATAAATTGTCTGCCCGTTTTTTCCTCTTCTTCCAGGATTCTTATGATACAAATGTTATTATGCTTTATGGAGTCCTTGAGTTCTCTAAATCTACATTTATGATACACTATTTTCTTTCCCTCTTTTTTCAGCTTCCTTATTTTCTATAATTTTATCTTCCATATCACTTATTCATTCCTCTCTTCTTCCATGCTTGTTTTTTATTCATACAGTTGGTTTTGCATCTCCATTATAGCATTTTTTACTATAGCCTGACAACTTTTTAGGTCTTCAATTTCTACAGTAAGGGACTTCCTAGTTTCTTCTATGTTTTTCTGAATCCCAACAGTATCCTTATGATGTTATTTTAAAATTTGGTTCAGGCATATTACTTATATCTGTTTTGATTAGATCCCTGACCATGACCTCTTCTTGTCCTTTCTTTTGTGTTGAATTCCTCCATCTTGGCATTTTGTCGAGATCTATTCTTCTGTATGTTAGAAAATCCTGTTATGTTTCCTGCTCCTGAAAGTAATGGCTACATTAATAAGAAAGTAGGGACACCTAAGTGACTCAGTCAGTTAAGTGTCCAACTTCAGCTCAGGTCATGATCTCATGGTCCATGAGTTCAAGCCAACATTGGCCTCTGTGGTGACAGCTCAGAGCCTGAAGCCTGCTTCAGATTCTGTGTCTCCCTCTCTCTTTGTCTCTCTCTCTCCAAAATAAATAAACATTAAAAACACATTAAAGAGAAGGTCATATACTGGCCACATCCTAAGTGTTTCAAGAAGTGTTTTTGGTGTATGCTGTGTGCACTCTGCTGTTGTTTTTTGGCTGTTCTTTCCCTCAGATCAGTCTTCTGCACAGTTCTTCCTTGCCTGTAGTGGGGAGTGTTTGGACCTTGTCCAGTGTGTGGTAGTTTTAACTAAGTGTAATTTCGTCTGCTTGTTAGAAAAAGCTGGATTCCATTTCTGTTAGAGCTGAATTTTTGTGGTATTCTATGGGCATTAGACTTAGTGCATGTCAGGTGTTTGTGCTGATCTTCTGGAAGAGGGATCTACTGCTGCTTTGGTGCTCAGGCACACTTGTCCTTAGTAACAAAACATAACAAAACACCTGCAGAGCACAGAGGATGAGGCTTGCTGTAAAGGTCTCAAGCCTCCACTGTGGGCATTTTTCCTCTCTCTGAAGTCTGCCTGTGCTTCCGAGATATGACTTCTTTTCTCCCTGTAGTTGTGCAGTTTGTTCTCTCAGTCTTCAGATCAACATGTTGGGTATTCAGAATGATTTTATATTTATCTAGGGAAGAGGAATGATGCAAGCATTGGGTCTCCCTACTACTCCACCATATTAATTCCTCTTGCCCTAAACTTCCAATTGCTAACTGAATAAACTTAGTCAGGTTAATATATCTCGCTGTAACTGAATTTTCTTATGTAAAGAAACTTGGGGACGCCTGTGTGGCTCAGTCAGTTAACCGTCCAGTTTCGTCTCAGGTCATGATCTCACAGTCCGTAGGTTTGAGCCTTGCATCGGGTTCGGTGCTGACAGCTAGCTCAGAGCATGGAGCCTGTTTCAGAGTCTGTGTCTCCCTCTCTCTCTGACCCTCCCCTGCTCACGATGTCTCTCTCTCTCTCATAAATTAAAAAAAGCATTTAAAAAATTTTAGGAAACTAGAAAAAGTGCCAATACAAAACATAACAACCCACCTAAAGGAACTAGAAGCAGAGAGCAAGAATACCCCAAACTCAGCAGAAGAACAGAAATAATAAAGATCAGGGCATAAATAAACAATATAGAAGCCAAAAAAAAAAGTGGAACAGATCAATTAAACCAAGAATTGTTTTTTTTTGAAAAATAAACAAATTTCATAAACATTTAGCTGGGCTTCTCAAAATAAAGAGAGCACCGACATAGACAAAATCATGAATGAAAATGGAATTATTACAACAAACCCCTCAGAAATAAAAGCAATTATCAGGGATTACTATGAAAAATTATATACCGACAAACTGGACAAACTAGAAGAAATGGACAAATCCCTAAACACACACTCAATACCAAAACTCAAATGGGAAGAGATAGAAAATCTAAACAGACCCATAATTAGTGAAGAAATTGAATCAGTTATCAAAAATCTCCCAACAAGTAAGTGCCCTGGAAATATGGCTTCTCTGAGGATTTCTACTTGACTTTTAATCAGAGTTAATACCCATTCTCTCAAGCTATTCCAAAAAATAGAAATTGAAGGAAAACTTCCAGACTCATTTTACAAAGCCAGCATCACTTTGATTCCCAAGCAAGACAGAGACCCAGCCAAAAAAAAAAAAAGAGAACTACAGGCCAATATCCTTGATGAATACAGATGCAAAAATCCTCAACAAGATAATTGCAAAAACGAATCCAACAGCACATAAAAAGAATTATCCATCATGATCAAGTGGGATTCATTCCTGCGTCACAGGGCAAGTTCAATATTCCCAAATCAATCAATGTGAGACATCACATTAACAAAAGAAAAGATAAAATCCATATGACCCTGTCGATAGATGCCGAAAAAGCATTTGAAAAGATACAGCATCCTTTCTTAATAAAAACTCTAGAGAAAGTCGGGGTAGAAGGAACTTACTGAAACATCATAAAAGCCGTCTATGAGAAGCCCTCAGCTAACATCATCCTCAATGGGGAAAAACAAAGAGCTCTCCTCCTGAGATCAGGAACACGACAGAAATGTCCACTCTCACCACTGTTGCTTCACAGAGTGCTGGAAGTCCTAACATCAGCCATCAGACAACAAAAGGAAATCAAAGGATTCAGAATTTGCAAAGAAGAAGTCAACCTTTCACTTTTTGCAGACAACATGATACTCTACATAGAAAACCCAACAGACTCCACCAGAAGCTTACTAGAACTGATCCAAGAATTCAGCCAAGTTGCAGGGTACAAAATCAACGTACAGAAATTGGTTGCATTTTTATACACAAACCATGAAACAACAGAAAGAGAAATCAAGAAACTGATCCCATTCACAATTGCACAAAAAACCATAAGATACCTAGGAATAAACCTAACCAAGGATACAAGAGATCTGTGTGATGAAAACTATAGAAAACTTATGAAGGAAATTGAAGAAGACACAAAGAAATGTAAAAACATCCCATGCTCATGGATACGAAGAATAAATATAGTTAAGATGTCATTACTACCCAAAGCAATCTACACATTCAATGCAATTGCAATAAAAATTGCACCAGCATACTTCTCAAAACTAGAACACACTATCCTGAAATTTGTATGGAACCACAAAAGACCCCGAAGAGCCAAAGTAATACTGAAAAAGGAAACCAAAACGGGAGGTATCACCATCTCAGACTTTAGCCTCTACTACAAAGCTGTCATCATCAAGACAGTATAGTATTGGCACAAAAACAGACACATAGACTAACGGAACAGAATAGAGAACTCAGAAGTGGACCCAAAAGTATACAGCCAACTAATCTTTGACAAAGCAGGAAAGAATATACAATGGAAAAAAAGACAGCCTTTTTAACAGATGGTGTTGGGAGAACTGGACAGCAACATGCAGAAGAATGAAACTAGATCGTTTTCTCACACCATGCACATAACTAAACTCAAAATGGATAAAGGACCTGAATGTGAGACAGGAAACTATCAACATCCTACAGGAGAAAGCAGGAAACAACCTCCTTGACCTCCACCGCAGCAACTTCTTACTTGACACATCCCAAAAGCAAGGGAATCAAGAGCAAAAATAAATGATTGGGACCTCATCAAGATTAAAAGCTTCTGCACAGCAAAGGAAACAACCCACAAAACTAAAAGGCAACCAACGGAATGGGAAAAGATAGTTGCAAATGACATATCAGATAAAGGGTTGATATCCAGAATCTACAAGGAACTCACCAAACTACACGCCCGAAAAACAAACAACCCAGTGAAGAAATGGGCAGAAAATATGAACAGACACTTCTCCAAAGAGGACATCCAGATGGCCAACAGACACATGAAATGATGCTCAGCATCCCTCCTCATCAGGGAAATACAAATCAAAACCACACTGAGATACCACCTCATGCCAGTCAGAGTGGCTAAAATGAGCAAATCAGAGAACTCTAGATGCTGGCGAGGATGTGGAGAAACGGGCACCCTCCTACAATGTTGGTGGGAATGTAAACTGGTACAGCCCCTCTGGAAAACAGTGTGGAGGTTCCTCAGGAAACTAACAATAGAACTCCCCTAGGACCCAGCAATAGCACTGCTAGAATTTACCCAAGGGATACAGAAATGCTGATGCATAGGAGCACATGTACCCCAATGTTCATAACAGCACTCTCCACAATAGCTAAAACATGGAAAGAGCCTAAGTGTCCATCAACAGATGAATGGATCAAGAAGATATGGTTTATCTATACCATGGAATACTACATGGCAATGAGAAACAATGAAATCTGGCCATGTGTAGCAACATGGATGGACCTTGAGGGTGTTATGCTGAGCAAAATAAATCAGGCAGAGAAGGACAAATATCATATGTTTGCACATATAGGAGGATTAGGAGGAACTTAACTGAGGACCATGGAGGAGAAGAAGGGGGGAAATGGTGGGGGAGAGGGAGAGAGGTAAACCATGAGAGACTTTGAATGCTGAGAAACAAACTGAGGACTGATGGATGTTGGAGGGGGAGGGGGGAGATGGGCATGGAGGAGGACACTTGTGGGGATGAGCACTGGGTGTTATACGGAAACGAATTTGACAATCAACTATTTGTAAAAAAAAAAAAGGAAAGAAAAAAAACAATGTGTTAGTAGTCATATTGTTTCCCTTGTATGTGTTTTCTTTTCTCTTGCTGCCTTTAAAATTTTGCCTCTTTCACTACTTTTTTTTTCTCATTTGTATTACTGCGTGTTTTGTTATGGACCTACTTTGGTTGGTTTTGAGTGGCGAGATATGTATGCTTCCTGGATCTATATTTATTTTTCTTTCATAGATTCAGTAAGTTTTCAGCTGTTATTTCTTCAAATAAATTTTATGCTTCCCCTTTCTCTCTTTTGTTCTTCTAGGATCCCTATAGTGTGAATTATGTTATACTAAGTGGTGTTGTTGAGTTGCCTAAGCCTATTTTCGTTGTGCATTATTGTTTTTCTCACACGTGTTCAACTTGTTTACTTACCATTACTCTGTTTTGCAGGTCTCTGATTCGTTTTTCTGATTCCTGTAGTCTACTATTTATTCCATGTATTCTACTTTTCATTTTATTTATTGTGTTCCTCATATCTGATTAGTTCTTTTTTATCTTTGTCAAGAGTCTCACTGATGTCCTGCACTCCTTTTCAAGTCCAATAATTTTTTTTAATGATCATTAATTTGAATTCTCTATCAGGCATGCTTCTTACCTCCATTTTGCTTAGGTCTCTTGCTATGATTTTGTCCTGTTATTTCATCGGGGACATATTCCTGTTCACTCATTTTGTTTATTTAACTTTTGCTTCTCTTTCTTATGTTAGGAAAGTCAACTACATATCCTGCATTAGGAAGTAGTGGCCTTATGAAGAAGAGGCCCTGTATTGCCTGCAGTGCAGTGTCCCATGGTCACCAGAACCTCGTTCCTCAGGAGTGTCTACTAAGTATGTTATGTGTGCCCTTCTGTTGTGGCTGAGCCACATTTTGCTTCAGTCCAGGTATTTGCAATGATTCTTTTTGCCTCTGTGGGCAGTGTTTGGTCTCTGTGGTGATAGTGGGCCACTCTAAGGCTGCCTTGGGCTTGATTTGAAATAGATCAGTCATTTATCAGAGATGCAGTAGCACCAAACTGCAAGGTCTTTTCCCTCTGTTGTTCCATGAGATCTTTTTTTAGTAGGCAGGCCCTGTAGTCAGGCCATGTGTCTACCCCCAGCCTACTGTTGGGGCACATTCTTACAGGTGTATGTGGTTATCTTTCCCTCTTCCTGGGATAAGAGTCACTTTAGAGTGGTGTTGGCCCCTGTCAGGACTATTTTCACAAAGCCATGATTGTGACACTGCTTTGGATGTGCTCTGTCCACAAGAGTATTGGAGGAGGCAAAATTGCAATGTTCCCAGGGTTGGGTTGCACTGACATGGTGCCAGTCCTCTGTGAGTGGAAACTTGCTGGAACCAAGGCTGGTCATGTTGGACGGGGTGGATCCACAAACCTCATGAAGCCAAGAGGTGTGATGTTAACAGTTTGCTACGGCCTTCTGGGGCTAGAGACCTCGGTTCTGGTACTGAGTCAGGTCTGCCTTGGGGGGGGTGGATTCACTAAAGGGGGCAGGATGCATGGTATTAACAAGATAGTGTGTGTGGACACCATATTGGTTCCCATATATGGCCAAGTTTTTATGCTAGAGGTTGGATGAGGGAAATAACACATGTTCCTGAAGGAGTCTCCCAAAGATCTCTGTACCTCCAGGACATGATATGAGATTAGTAAACAACTCTTCTTCCTGTATGCCCTAGGTATTTTTCAAATTGCTGCTTCTATATTGTATCTCTTGGGGCTCTTTGCTGTGTTATCTCTTGAAGTGTGGGAACTCAGTTTCTTCTTGCACTCCCAGCTTTCTCAGAACAAAGCCAGCTGATTTTCAAAATTTCAGGTTCTCAGACTGCCTGGTTGTAAGAACTCACAAAATTCAGCTCCTCTGAATTTTCAAAGCCATTTTCAAGGAACATTTTGAACAAAGCCAAACGTTATGGGGATTCTTTTGCCCCATGTGGGCTTCCCAGTGTGATAGTCTATTTATCTCCCATCTCTGCCCTTTGTAGGTCACTCTCTCTCACAGACAATCCAGTGAGTCCACCCTTCCTACCTTCATCAATGTGGCCTCTTTTCTACGTAAGTTGTGGAGTTTGTTCTGCGAGTATTAAGGTCATTTTCTGCATTATTTATACTGATGTGAGTATTACCTACTTGTGTCCATGGGACAAAGTCAGCTTGGGTCCTCCTATTCTCCCCTCTTCCCATTAATCCTTCCCAACATATAATCATAATTTTACCAATTTTAGCATGTTTCCCCACTAACATGTGCTGTGTGACTAGTGGAGAGGGGTCCCACTTTCTGAGTTACATTCATTCAGGGAAAAGCAGCTTTCTTCACCAGATCCTGTTCTGGTGCATAATTGGGTACACTGAGCAACTTTAGGGGTGGAGGATCCAGCTATCTGAGGCCAACTCAAGCTTGGTAGCACTGCCATATAATTCCTTCTGAGTGGGATTTTGACTTAGAAGCATTCAGACATAATCCCACAAATGGCTCCTAGGTCGAGCACATACAGCATTGCATTTTTTAATTCTTTTGTTTTTGCATTATTATTTTTTTTACAAAACTGTATGGAGTGATGGCTTTCAATAGATTACAGCAAGAAAGATGCTCTGGAGATGACTTACAAGAAGACTGCATACAAATGTTTTAACACCAGAGAAAATATTAATGAAAAGAAACCTGTATAGAGAGGAAAGAGAGATTATATTTAATATTATAGAAAAAATAGTAATATATACTAAATAAAAATAGGTTGAGTGTGTCCACTGATAGACAAATGGATAAGGAGGATATGGTATATATACACAATGGAATGTTATTTAGCCATTAAAAAGATGAAATTGTGCCGTTTGCAACAACATGGATATACCCAGAGGGTATAATGCTAAGTTAAATAAGTGAGAGAGAGAAAGACAAATACCATATGACTTCATTGATATGTGGAATTTAAAACAAAACAAATGAATAAAAAAACAAACAAAAAAACCCAGAATCAGACAGGTAAATACAGAGTACAGAGAAGAGGGGATCGTGGGATGGGCAAAATGGATGAAGTGGAGTGAGAGATACAGGTTTCCAGTTATGGAATGAGTAAGTCATGCGGAAAAAAGGCATACCGTAGGGAATATAGTCAATGATACTATAATAGCATTGCATGGTGACCTATAATAGCTGCACATGTGGTGAGCATGACATAATGTATACAGAAGTTGAATCACTATGCTGTACACCTGAAACAAATGTAACATTTTATGCCAACTATACTCAAAAAATGTTTTAAAAACATCAATAGCTTAAATAAAGAGGTTGAAAACAATATGTATAATGTGAATTCCATTTTGATAAATATATATATATGTATATATAAAGAAAGTAGTATAAAAGGCTATACACATCAATACTAACAGTGGGTTAATTCAGAAAGGTGAGATTATGGATGATTTACTTAATGATTTTTTTAAATTTCTGTTTTGTGGGAGGCCTGGGTGGCTCAGTTGGTTAAGCATCAGACTTCGGCTCAGGTCATGATCTCACAGTTTGTGGGTTTTTGAGCCCCACGTCGGGCTCTGTGCTGACAGCTGGCTCAGAGCCTGGCGCCTGTTTCAAATTCTGTATCCCCCTCTCTCTCTAACCCTCCCCTGCTCACGCTCTTTCTCTCTCTCTTTCTCTCTGTCTCCCTCTCAGAAATTAAAAAACATTAAAAATTTTCTGTTTTGTCAAATTTGTAATTTCATATAACTAAAACAAAATAAAGTCACTTCAGAAAAAAAAACTCAACAATTTAAAGTTATTTACAATGAAATGTTAACAATTTCTCAGGTCCACTTTCCTTCAAAATGTTGGAACTCAGCATAATAATACAAACACTGAATGCCTGGAAAGCTGAACAGATAAAAATGGGAAAACAGAAAAAGTATTAAAATGCACAAACTTTGAGTTATAAAATAAATAATTCACAAGGATGAAAAATACACCATAGGGAATGTAGTTAATCATATAGTAATAATTTTGCATGATGACAGATAGTAACTACATTTGTGATGAGCATTTAGGAAAGTATAAAATTTCCTGGTTAATCCATTAATTCTTTTTTCTAAATTTACACCAAAATTAATTAGCATATAGTGCAATAATGATTTCAGAGGTAGATTCCATTGATTCATCCTCTATATATAACACCCAGTGATTAACCCAACAAGTGTCTTCCTTAATGCTCCTTGCCCATTTAGCCCATCCCCCGACCCACAACCCCTCCAAACCCTCTTTGTTCTCTATATTTGTTTCTTATGTTTTGTCCCCCTCCCTATTTTTATATTATTTTTGCTTGCCTTCCCTTATGTTCATCTGTTTTGTATCTTAGATTCCACATGTCAGTGAAGTCATATATTTGTCTTTCTCTGACTGACTAATTTCACTTAGCATAATACCCTCCAGTTCCATACACATTGTGGCAAATAGCAAGATTTCATTCTTTTCTTTGCTGAGTAATATTCCATTGTGTATACATACCACATATTCTTTACCCATTAATCTATCTGTGGACATTTGCATTCTTTCTATACGTTGGCTATTGTCAGTAGTGCTGCTATAAACTTTGGGGTGCACTTGCCCCTTCAAAACAGCACACTTGTATGCCTTGGATATATACCAAGTTGTGGGGTAGTTCTATTTTTACCTTTTTGAGGAACCTCCATAGTATTTTCCAGAGTGGCTACACCAGTTTGCATTCCCACCAACAATGCAAAGGGTTCCTCTTTCTCTACATCCTTGCCAATATTTGTCTTTGCCTGAGTTGTTAATTTTAGCTATTCTGACTCATGTGAGGTGGTATCTCATTGGGATTTTGATTTGTATTTCCAATATGATGAGTGATGTTGAGCTTTTTTTCATGTGTCTGTAAGCCATCTAGATGTCTTCTTTGGAAAAGTAGCTGTTCATGTCTTTTGTTCATTTCTTAGCTGGATTATTTGTTTTCTTGGGTATTGGGTTTGGTAAATTCTTTGTAGATTTTGGATACTAATGCTTCATCTGATATGTCATTTGAAAATATCTTCTCCCATTCTGTCAGTTGCCTTTTAGGTTTTTTTTAAATGTTTTTTTTTTAATTTATTTCTTTTCTTTTCTTTTCTTTTCTTTTTTACAAATAGTTTATTGTCAAATAAAATGAGTTGGCAAGTGTTCTGTCCTCTATAAATTTTTGGAAGACATTGTGAAAACTTGGTATTCTTTTTTTTTCCTTTTTTTTTTTTTTTACAAATAGTTTATTGTCAAATTAGTTTCCACATACACTCAGTGCTCATCCCACAAGTGCCTCCTCCATGCCCATCCCTCCCTCCCCCCCCACATCCATCAGTCCTCAGTTTTTGTCAGCATTCAAGAGTCTCTCATGGTTTGCCTCTCTCCCTTTCCCCCACCATTTCCGCCCTTCTTCTCCCCCTCGGTCCTCTGTTAAGTTCCTCCTAATCCTCCTATACGTGCACACATATGATATTTGTCCTTCTCTGCCTGACTTATTTCGCTCAGCATAACACCCTCAAGGTCCATCCACGTTGCTACACAGGCCAGATTTCACTGTTTCTCATTGCCATGTAGTATTCCATGGTATAGATAAACCACATCTTCTTGATCCATTCATCTGTTGATGGACACTTAGGCTCTTTCCATGTTTTAGCTATTGTTGAGAGTGCTGTTATGAACATTGGGGTACATGTGCTTCTATGCATCAGCATTTCTGTATCCCTTGGGTAAATTCCTAGCAGTACTATTGCTGGAAACTTACAATAGAACTCCCCTATGACTCAGCAATAGAGTTGCCTTTTAGTTTTGCTGATTGTTTCCTCTGCTGTGCAGAAGCTTGTTATCTTTATGAGGTCCCAATAGTTTACTTTTGCTTTTGTTTCCCTTGCGTTCAGAGACATGTTGAGTAAGAAGTTGCTGCAGCTGAGGTCAAAGAGATTTTTGTCTTCTTTCTCCTCTAGGATTTTGTTGGCTTCCTGTCTTACATTTAGGTCTTTCATCCATTTTGAATTTATTTTTGTGTATGGTATAAGAAAGTGGTCCAGATTCATTCTTCTGCATGTCGCTGTCCAGTTTTCCCAACAGCAGTTGCTGAAAAGACTGTCTTTAATCTATTGGACAAACTTTCCTGGTTTATCAAAGATTAGTTGTCCATAAGTTTGTGGGTCCATTTCTGGGTTCTCTATTCTATTCCACGGCTTTGTCTCTTTTTGTGCCAGTACCATACTGTTTTGATGATTACAGTTTTGTAATACCTCTAGAAGTCTGGATTTATAATGCCTCCAGCTTTGGTTTTGTTTGTCAGTACAGTAGTACTTTGGCTATTTGGAGAGTTTTCTGGTTCCTTACAAGTTTTAGGATTGCTTGTTCCAGCTCTGTAAAGAACGCTGGTGTTATTTTGATAGGATTGCATTGAATATGTAGATTGCTTTGGGAAGTATAGACATTTTAACAATATTTGTTCTTCCAATCCATGAGTATTGAATGTTTTTCCTTTATTTGTGTGTCTTCTTCAATTTTCATAAGCTTTCTATAGTTTTCAGTGTATAGGTTTTTCGCCTCTTTGCTTAGGTTTATTCCTAGGATTTTACGGGTTTTGATGCAATTGTAAATGGGATTGATTTGTTGATTTCTCTTTCTGTTACTTCATTTTTGGTGTTTAGGAATGCAACCGATTTATGTGCATTGATTTTATATCCTGCCACTTTGCTGAATTCATGGGTCAGTTCTAGCAGTTTTTTGGTTGGATCTTTTGGGTTTTCTGTATAGAGTATGATGTCATCTGCAAAGAGTAAAAGTTTGACTTCCTCTTTGCCAATTTGGGTGCTTTTTTGGTGTGTTGTCTGATTGCTGAAGCTAGTACTTATAGTACTATGTTGAATAACAGTGGTGAGAGGGGACATCCCTGTCCTTTCTTTCTTTCTTTTTTTTTTTTTTAGTTTATTGTCAAGTTGGTTTACATATAACACCCAGTGCTCATCCCACCAAGTGAATCGTTTCTTGACCTTAGGGGGAAAGCTCAGTTTTCTCCCAGTCAGGATGATATTAGCGATGGGTCTTTCATATATGGCTTTTATGATCTTGAGGTATGATCCTTCTATCCCTACTTTCCTGAGGGATTTTTTTTTTATCAACAAAGGTTGCTATATTTTGTCAAATGCTTTCTCTGCATCTATTGAGAGGGTCATGTGATTCTTGTCTTTCTTTTATTATTGTGATGTATCACATTGATTGATTTGCAGATATTGAACCAGCCCTGCATCCCAGGTATAAATACCACTTGACATTGGTGAATAAGTTTTTTAATATATTGTTGGAGTTGGTTGGCTAGTATCCTATTGAGAATGTTTGCACCCAGGTTCGTCAGGAAAAATGGTATATAGTTTTCCTTTTAAGTGGTACCTCTGGTTTCAGAATTAAGGTAATACTGGCCTCATAGAATGAGTTTGGAAGTTTTCTTTCTATTTCTATTTTTTTGGAACAGCTTCAAAAGAATAAGTGTTAAGGTATCTTCCCGTCTAAAATGAGTTTCTTGTAGACAGCATATAGATGGATTTTGTTTTTTAATCTGGCCATGTGTAGCAACATGGATGGACCTTAAGGGTGTTAGGCTGAGCGAAATAAGTCAGGCAGAGAAAGACAAATATCATATGTGTGCACGTATAGGAGGATTAGGAGGAGCTTAACAGAGGACCAAGGGGAGAAGAAGGGACAGAAATGGTGGGGGAAAGGGGGAGAGGCAAACCATGAGAGACTCTTGAATGCTGACAAAAACTGAGGACTGGTGGATGTGGGGAGGAGGAGGGGTGGGCATGGAGGAGGGCACTTGTGGGGATGAGCACTGGGTGTTATGTGGAAACTAATTTGACAATAAACTATTTGTAAAAAATTAAAAAAAAAAAAAAGAATAAGTGTTAACTCTTCTTTAAATTTTTGGTAGAATTCTCTGGAAAACCATCCATCACTAGACTCTTGTTTGTTGGGAGATTTTTTATTACTAACCCAATTTCTTTACTGCTTATGCATCTGTTCAAATCTTCTTTATCTTCCTGTTTCAGTTATGTATGTTTCAAGGAATTTTTCCATTTCTTCCAGATTTCCCAATTTATTGCCATATAATTTCTCATAATTATTTCTTATATTAATTTTGATAATTCTTTCAAAGAACCAGCTCTTGGTTTCATTGATATATTCTATTTTTTTTTATTTCGATAGCATTGATTTCTGCTCTAATCTTTATTATTTCCTGCCTTCTGCTGTTTTGGGGGATTTACTTGCTGTTCTTTTTCCAGCTCTTTAAGGTGTAAGGTTAGGTTGTGTATCTGAAACCCTTCTTCCTTCT
>JAESUZ010004898.1:0-22128 GCA_017311185.1 Proteles cristata cristata
CAGTTTTCAGTACATGTCAACTGCATCATTGCTGGCCGTGGGTCCACAGAAGTATTGGTCAGTTCAGGTTTCTCTTTTTTGATCAAAACATAAAAATCAGGACACTGAGGTTTCCTTTCCCACCTACCTTAGTGTCACCACGATGGAAGGGGAGAGCAGGGAAAACGCTTTATAAACTGTAGAGTGCCACAAGCATCAAGGCACTATCACACTAGCCATCGATGCCCGTTTGCGTTCCGTTTTCCTTTCTCTTCAGAACTGTTCTATCCAGTTTGCTTCTGTCTGTTAACTGAGCAGATAATAATTCAAAACCACTGAGTGTCTGCCACGTGCCCAGCGCTGTGACAAGTGATTCCACATTCATACGTGTCCCCTTCCTGTCTGTCCTAACATTTCCCATGAAGTCATAAGGGCACAACTCACATGGTCTCTTAGGTGGTCCATCAACCAAGACCCACTCGGGATGATTTTCTGAATAGTCACTAAGAAAATGACTCACCCAGGGGCGCCTGGGTGGCTTAGTCGGTTAAGCGTCCGACTTTCGCTTAGGTCACGATCTCACGGTTTGTGGTTTCGAGCCCTGCGTCGGGCTCTGTGTTGATTGCCAGCTCAGAGCCTGGAGCCTGTTTCAGTCTGTGACCCCCTCTCTCTGACCCTCCCCTGCTCACGCTGTCTCTCTCCTAAAAATAAATTAAAAAAAAACATTTTAAAAAAAAAATTAAAAAAAAAAAAGAAAAAGAAAATGACTCACCCAGAATCATAGATGTTTCTTCTGAAACCAAACAAATAAAATGCCTTGATTAAGGAGATGCGACGCTGTGGCCCAAAGTTCCCAGGATGGACGTCATGCACCTGCGGGGGGCCGCTCGCGCCGGGAGAGACGATGACTCAGGGGAAGGAAAGAGCGCACTGGGAAGTGACCCAACATTTACTGGGTGTGAATGTGGGCTGTGTGTGTGTGTGTGTGTGTGTGTGTGTGACAGTGGTGCCTTTGTTGACATGATCTTCTGTAATAGTCACTGCGGCCATACACATGCGTGCACGCACACACATGCACACGTGTGAACATGCATACACGCACACGTGCACAAGCATGCACACATAGACATGCACACGTGTGGACACATACATGTGCACATACTCACGCACACGTGTGCACATGCACACATATACCTTCTACATCTATAACGTCAATTTACAGAGCAGAAAATTCAGGCTCAAACATAGTCATTTTCCTTGAGTCACAGAGCCAGAAATTGACGGTGCTGTTTTGCCACAAAGCCTGTAGGATTCCCTAAATTACACGACAGTACTTGGGAATAGAATTTAATTAAATAGCTTGTCTTAGTTCAGAAGGCCTCAGAAGCCACTCTGATGTCTGCCCCACAGAGGGGTCTGACAGAGGGAGCTGCTTACAAATGTTTCAGAAGAGCCGCAGGAACAAGGGCAGGGGCACCGAGCGATCCGGGGGCCCCGGCGGCCCTGGCACGGAGCCGCGCGCCCGCCACCCCGGGGCCTGCACCCCCCAGCGCAGCCACCTCGCAGTCAGCGCTCCCCCGGGCACGGCCAGACACAGTAGCTTCCAGGCTTCTCCCCCAGCCGCGCGGACATCACAGAGGACTGGTTCGGGCTGAGTTGCCACAGAACCTTCTGGGCACATTCTTTGATTGTTTTATTGGGAGTGTGGCGCCAACCGAAGATTTTCTTAAAGAATTCATGAGACTTAGTGCAGGAACACCAGGAAGAAAGAAAACAGGGCTTTGATTCAAAGGCCGGTGCGCGTGCACGGGTGCCTGAAATGTGTCTACCCTTGAGCCCTCGCTTGGGGAAGGCAGCAAGCACCCCCTACGTTCCCCGGCGGCCTCTGAAAGCGCCAATCACAGCCCGTGTGATCGCTTAGTGCGGCCCGAACCGCCCATTCCGGGAAACGAGCTAGACGATAAAAGGAGGAAGTCAGATGGGCACTAATCCGCCAGTCACTGCTGTCTCACAAGGTGGGGAGGGAAGGCTCAGGACTGGTCCCCAAGAGCTGAGACCAGGGCGCCGTTCTGGAGGCCAGAAATCTGAAGGCAAGGAATCAGCAGGTTGATGCTCTGTCACGGCTCCATTTCTCTCCCAGCTCCTGGGGAAAGCAGGTGACGGGGGCGCTGGGTCCTTGGCGTGAAGAAGCATCACTCTAGTCTCTGCCTCTGCGGCCACATGGCTGTCTTGTCCCCGTGTCTCCATACGGTCCCCCATCTGCGTCTCTGTGTCCGAACTTCCCTTTTTTAATAAGGACATCAACCGTGTTCCGTTAAGACCCCCTCTATTCCAGAATGGTCTCATCCTAATTAATTCCATCCATAACAACCCTATGTCCAAGGAAGGTCACATTCTTCGACAATGGAGGCTAGAAATTGAACACTTCTCTGTGGGGACACAGTCCAATGCACGGCACCCAGGAAGGCTATGCGAACACTGCTCTACAGCGCCTCGCGGATCCAGATTGTCAGTAATTCATGTGGGTAATTAGTTATAAGGATACACTTTCTGGGGCAACTAGCTCCCGATTTCCCAGCCATTCTGGGACTATCTAAAATAGACAATTTTGACGTAGGCATAAATTACTTTAAAAATATTTTTGTTAATAGAAAACATTGCATAAAATACCTTGCAGTTGTTGAATGCCTGCTTCCTGCAGCCTTCATGTGGGACACTTTGGGTATTTTATTTCATCTTCAACCAAACCGCCATCTTACCTGCAGCTACTAGCATCTTCCTTCTACAGGGGCAGACACTGAGGCCCAGGGAGGTGGGCGGCTTGCTGGAAGCAGCAGATTAGTAAGTGGGGGAAGCACATTTCCAGTCCTGGTCTGCCTTCCCTGGAGGCAGAGCCTCGGTGTCCGTTCCATCTGATGTGTCCCCCACATGCACACTGAAGGCTCCTGTGGCCTCTGGCCGCCACTCCCCTGCCCTCTCTGCCAACCGTGGCTGTGATTTCAAGGTTGCCCTGTGTCGGGATTCGAGTCACAGACGAATCACGTCGAGTCACAGACAGAGGCAGGAGGTCAACCCGCTAACCCCGGCCACCACTGTTCTGACCTTGACTCCTGGTGGCTTGGGTGCTAAGCCCCTCCCACACCACCCTCTGGGAAGCTGCGGGCAACACGAGGCTATTGCCCATGGAGCCACAAATCATTAACATCTGTGTAGACATTGTCAAAGGGAAGAGGACAAAATTGCCAGCACCTTGGCCTCTCTACGGTACAGCCCCCTGCAGTCCTCACTGGGCTGTGCCCCCTCCTGTTCCCAGCCACAGGCCCCCAATAGCATAAGCCTGCGCTACTGTGGTTTTAGTGTGCTGAAGTCGCACAAGAGTCGGGGAAAGATTCCATCCCTAAGCCCCAATCACCTGCAAGCTGGCAGTGTCCGGCAGCTGGCCCAGGGGCCACGTGAAGTGCCGGGGCCCAGCAACTCCCTTCCGTTCTTCGACTCAACATGTCGGATGAATTGATGGAGTGTTTGAAGAAGATACTTTTCTGGGATCAGAATGGGGGAATAAAATCAACCGATTTCACTTTCTGTCTTTGTTTACAGAGTTGCCAAAAGATTCACCCTCTTCCAACACATGTTATTCCCAGATTCTTGCCTCCAGGGACAGGTCCAGGGAGAAGTGGAAGGGACATATTCCGAAAGAGGCTTTTCAAGAATATTGATGTTTACTTCATGGTTTAAACCGGTAATTGCAGAAATAATTTTTGAAGATTAAAATTCAGGTTAAGTAGAAATTAGGTGAAGTACATTCATAGCACACAAAAATGAGCGAGTCCAAAGATGCCGTGGGGTGTGTGCTATGCACCTCTTACGATGGTAAAGACAGGTTTTGACTTGTGTACTTGAAACATGGGAACCATGTGCCCTAGAGGCATTGCTGGCCTCGGGAGTCCAGTGGGGAGGTTGTAAGTGCACCTCTCTTTCATTTTATTTTCTTTTATTGCAACAACCTAGTCTATTATGGACAACAGATACCTGAGCCATGTTTGTTTCACTGCATAGAATTTAAGAAAAAAGTAAGGGTTTTCACTGCAAAGGTTCCTTACCAAATGGTCCCATGGAGGAAAGAAAAGCCAGATGTTACCATGTTGAGGTGTGTTATGTTGCAAAGAACATTGCAGAGAGAGGACTGAAAACAGCATCGAGTGATCTACTGGGTCACAATCTGGTGTTTCATTGACTCTCACAGCAAGCCTGGGAACTGGGGGTCACAGTGAAGCCAGGATTCAACCCCAGGTCTCTGGCGCCCACTCATAAAGTCCCTGCCCTACAGATTAAGTGCCTCATTCCTCCTTCGTAAATTGGGCATCTGTCCACACCCATCTCAGAATGTTTTGTTTTTACTCACAAAGCATCTGACCAGGATTCCCTTTCAAAAGCAAAACTAAAGCACAGTCTAAGTGACAGAATTCCATTTCGTAAATTATATGTATGTTGCCTATATGCAGCCAAACACCCCTTTTCCTTCTATGGCCACAATTTACTGGCTGTGGGAGGAGGCTGTGTGAGGAGCCAGAGGGCTGGGGCTCAGAGAGAGGTTTTGGAGCCCCTGAAAACCAACCAGGTCCGAGGCTTCGAGCAGGGTGACAGCCTGGTGAAGAAAACGGCCCCCTCGCCTGCTGATTGCCATCAAAGCTAGACGCGCAGGTTGGCGGAACATGTTTATCAAAGAGAATTTCCCCAGTCTGATCATAATTGATGCAGTGTTCTGTTTCGGAGAGCTTCCTGTTTCCTGATTGTGGGGAAGAAAAATGCGGCTTAATCAGAGCATTTGTAACAGTTCAGAGCCCACGCAGCCCAGAACAGGTGGCCTCCGCCTGTGGCTGTGGCTGAAATGCCACGCCTGGTCCAGGCGCCAGCCCGGGGTAGGGCTCTCAGCTCACCACCATGCACACTGGTCATGGAAGAAATCAAGAAGGACTCGTAGCAAATACCCAGCTTCGTCAGAAGGCAGCTCGTCAACTCACCAGTTCCTAAAAGACATTAGAATACACTCTTGTTGGAAGAAGATAGTCCCCATCGAACTCTAATTTCTACAAAGTACCTTCTTCTCAACCACAACACAGATGTCAGCCAAGTCCCATCTATCTCTTGATCTCTGTTTATAAAGACTGATAATCAGTCCACACGTGTGGAGCTAAAAGTGTCAGCTGAGCCAGGCACTCACACACACGGTTTCTTTCTTTTCATATGTGGACGGAACAAAAATCAGAGAGAAGTGATTTGCAAAAAGTCACACAGCTTCCAGTCTCAGGACTGGCCCGGAAGCCCCCAGGATAAGCCCCCATGCTGGTGCCCCGCCTCCAGTGCCATCTAACCCTTTTGCTTGAGTCATACAGTGGCTTTGGGTCGAGGCAAACACTGGGAAAAGGTCCTTCGACCTACAAACCCTTTCTTAAAACTCCAGGACCCTTCCAGAGTGCCTGCCGTGCCCCTGATATATAACAGGCTGAGGGTGCAGCAGTTTTTAAGATGAGCAAGATCCCTGCCCTTATGCAACTTATATTCAAGTGATTAAAAACCGATCATGCTAAAACAACAGTCAAGGTCGGTAAGAGGCGCGGGTGATGGAATGTGAATAGAAAGCTCTGGGTTTGGAGAGACCACTGTCAGGACCAGGTGCTCAGCAAGCACCTCCCTGAGAAGAGGGACCCATGAAGGCATCTGAAAGAGGGGCGCTGGGCCAACGACCTGTGCGAGGGGCCCTGAGCCACAACGTGCACAGCCAGCCAGGGCCAGGCGGCTGGGGCAGAGGGAGGGAGGGCAGTGCAAGTGACCTTGAAGGGCTTCGGTCTTTTATTGAGACAGGATGGGCACCACTGGGGCTTGTGAGTGCCCCGGCGGCAGAGGGAACATTCGGGAAGCTACGGCCATAACCCAGTGCAGGGTGCTGAGGGCTGGGCCTGCGTGGTGAGAAGCAGCTGGAATCTGGGTGTGTTTGAAGGTAGAGCCTGTGGGGTTTGCTGATGGACTGGAGGTGGCTGTGTGGGGAAGAGTCTAGGGGGGACTCCAGGACTCTGACCTAAGCAGTGGGAGGGATGCACGTGCCATGAAATAAGACAAGGAAGGAGGTGGGGGTGCCTCTTACTCCGCAGACCGTCGCTTTCACTTTCCCTCTATCAAGTCTGCAGTGCTTGAAGCAAATTAGTCAATATGAGGTACAAAAGGTAACACCCTCTAAAGTCTAAGTTGTTATTCCCCCCAAAAAAGTGTCTTTTAGCTGAAATTATCCAGTCAGTTAATATTAATATGGTGACTACTTCCCAACAGAACTCACCATATCGCACCATAAAAACAAAATCTGCATGTGGCAGAATCTTGTTTACCAGCCACACAATCCTTTCTCAGTATAATTTAGAAACAAAAATTATTGGGGCGCCTGGGTGGCTCAGTAGGTTGAGCATCCCACTCTTGATTTTGGCTCAGGTCATGATCCCAGGGTCGTGAGATTGAGCCCTGCTTGGGGCTCCACACTTAATGTGGAGCCTGCTTAAGATTTTCTCTCTCCCTCTGTCCCTTCCTCCTTCTCTCTCTCTCTCTCTCTCAAATTAAAAAAAAGAAAAAGAAATAAAAATTATTAGTTTCTAGCAGTAATCATAAATTCTACCTCTTATTTCTGTGTAAACTTGAGAAGGGTTGAAGCCGGCAATGTAGGGAGAGACATATGAGTCCACAGACGCACTATGTAAAGCCTCTTGGTGGCCAAGGGCAGCAGCTTGAGGGCCCTCACCTTCGGTACAGATGCAGTGCTCTCTGCTTCCCTCTGAGTCCCCCGGTCTCACGGGCCGTGCACCCGTGTCTCCAGCCCGGCACTGCAATGCTCTTGGAAACTCCCACGCTTGGGCTCACTCTCCCCATTTCAACCTGGCCTACGTACCACTACCATGTGTATCTCTCTGAAATGCAGACTTGCTAATACCTCTTCCCTGATTAGGATGCTTCAATCATTCTCCATTGCCTACGAAATAAGGTCCACATTCCATAAGTGGAATATAGGGCCTATTTCCTTCCCACCTGGCTTGACCTCATTGCCTCTGCAAACTCTAGAGCTAAGTTCTATCTCCTCAACACAACCCAGCAGTACGCTCATGCCTCCCGCCCTTTAGCATAATCCCCCCGTGCCCGGTACGTCCTTCCTCATCTCTCAAGACCCATCTCATATGACACAGTTCCTGAGAAGTCTTCCAAGACTTCTCGCCATAAAGTAACATCCTCAACAAGGATGATGGGTGCAGGCTCACTGGTACGCCTCCACCACGATGCTAACCTCATCACAGTTACCTGTGTGTTTGTTGCTGGCTCACGGAGAAGGCCCACCTCTCCCAGGCTCCCGCCAGGAGCACCGAGCAGCCATTCACGACACAGGTCTACTGTAGGGACACCTGAATGCCTCCAGTCTGTGGCCTCAGTAAAGTTCAAAGAACATGTTGCTCACAGACCTGGAGCCATGATCCAGAATAGGAACAAATATGTAAGACATAGGAAGACTATGTAGTCAATTGAAGACTACAATGGAGGCCAAAGGGGCAGACTGAAATATTCAGAAAACGAAACCAATGAATTAGAAGCACGAACAGGGACAAGCCAGGAAGAGCTAAAATCCGGGAAGGCAAGTCTGAGAGCTCTTAACTTTGCAGTTTCAGAAGCAGAACATACAAACTCAAAGCCTGAACACAACACATCCCAGGGCAAAGGAGAGACTTAAGTCTTAAGCTCAGTAAATACCATTAAATATCGTGGAAAAATTCTTAGAAATCTTAGATACATTGATTTCATATATATATGATATATATGAAAGAATATATATTCTTATTCTTCTGTATTATTAAAAACTATGCCATGTTACCAACAAAGTAAAAGTTTACCTACAAATGAAAAAAATCAGGTGACCATTAAATATGACATACTTGAATAATTTTTAAGCTTTCAAAGAATTTTACCTACAAAAGTTTATATTCAAATTCAAGTGACAAAAAGATCTTGCTGGAAAAGAAAATATATATATACAATTATATACCTGTGTTTGAAAAAAAAGTTTTTGAAAATATCAACTCAAAATAGAATTTAAAACTGTAAGAACAGGGTGGACAAAGTATAAAAGAAAGGAGATTAAACAATGGAACAAGCACAAAGAGTGGCCTCATTCTTAAAGGGTAATGGAAAGAATGTCACCATTAATTACTAACATACTGACCAAGAACACTGTTAATGGTCAGGACCTGAGAAGGTAGCTCTCTGGCCAGAGTTTGTTGGAAAGAGTGCCGAGTGTCTTATCCTTCGGAGAAATGGACAGGAAGATACCCTTGGTGCTGACGCACTCCAAAAAAAAACAGATGACCTTTCTGAGATAATACAAAGGTGCTGTGTATGTCAAAATGCAATGAGAAAACTCTAAAGCAATCACAAAAACATGAAAATCAGATGGCACAAGTATGACAAAGTCCTTTTAAATAATGAGAAATGAGTGTGGAGGAAATACATCTCAACCAGGACGACGGGAGCAGGGCTCAAAGTTAAGAGATCAGCAAAGAAAGTCAAGAAAATATGAACATCAATACAAGAGAAGCACCAATAACAGTAGTGAATAATAATTACACTAAAAGGAACCAAGAGGATCATTATAATTTTATAAAAGCACGACCCATACTGAAGGCATGTGTTATCACCTCTATCTATCATCTCTGCCTCTGTGGAACAAAACTAAAAAGAGCTTTTGAATAAGCCAAAAAGATAAAGGTGAATCTGCAAAACAAAACAACAACAATAACAACAAAAACTAATCTTTATGTTGAAGAAATGTACGAAAACTACCACTGCAGGTCCCTTAGAATTAACAATAAGAAAACCACAAATGACAATTTGGGGAATGTAATGACACCTGTGGTCAGAAGAAATTTATAGCCCAAAATGCCTGTATTATTACTCAAAGTTAGAAGTAAAGAAACCCAATTCAAAACAACAACTGTACTATATTTATTCTAACATAGGTTGAACTTATTTTTAAAATTTTTTAAATGTTTATTCATTTTTGGGGGGAGAGAGAGAGAGAGAGAGAGAGTGAGCATGAGTGGGGGAGGGGCAGAGAGAGGGAGGCACACACACAGAATCTGAAGCAGCTCCAGCCTGCTGAGCTGTCAGCACCGAGCCCGATGGGGGGCTCGAACCCACGAACCACGAGATCATGATCTGAGACTAAGTCAGACACTTAACCGACCGAGCCTCCCAGGCGCTCCGGAATTATTTTAATAATAATTGAGTTGAGGAGGGTGTAAGGAAATGGCCCGTGTCATAGCATGCTAGTGGAAATGAAAATGAGTAAAACTTTTCAAAAGAGAAATTTGTCATCGAGGATTGGAAGCCTTTAAAATGCAAGTGCCCGCTTTGACCTAGCAATTCCACTTTTAAGAATTTACTCTAACAAACAAATCATCACAAACACGTAAAAAGATTGATCTCCAAGAACGTTCATTACAGTGTTGTTTATAACAGAAAAAGACTGGAAGCCTAGTAGGACCCACGGGAGTGTGCAGCGTGGGGGTGGGTACATCACTTGGCCACAGAAAGACACACAGGAAGACACATGACACCCTTTGCACCCTTTGCACAGGTACTACTGTGTGTGCCACGTGCGTGCCACGTGGGCACGAGGGGCAGCAGGTGAACAGCACCACATGTGGATGAGCTCAGTGTGCCGATACACAAAACCGCATACAAGCACCGATGCCCGTGAAATAAGTACCGTGTCTTCACGCCCTTGAGCGCCTGTTTCTACCGAGAAGTGTTGTTTTGGGGCTTCTCCTCTTTCCTCACTTTCTATCATAAACAGTAGTAATTTGCAGTCCTTTAAACACAGACAGCAGCGTGGGTGCACCTGGTGACTCAGCAAATCAGTCCTGCACGTCTGACACCTCTTCCGTGTCCGCCTTGAATTCGCCCCTTCTGGGGACACAAAGAGACACCTTACTGGTAAAAAAGGGGATCTCAGAGAAGGCAGACCACCTGAGTGGGCTCACATGGGACGTCTGAATAGAACTATTGTCAGTCTCCACCACCTGCCTCAACCAGATGCTCAGGAGGCCCCTGCCCAGCGGAGATGTACGCCCCGCTGTGTAAGCGACAGGACGAGGGGACAATTCGGTAGCACTGGTTCTGGCCAAATGATAGCCCTGCCTGGTCCACTCGGCCCTCAGTGATACAGGACGTGATGGGGGCTGCCTTCCGATGTGGGTTCCCAGCTCTTGGGACAAGTGCCTTGGCTGTCCCAGAAGGTGTGCGTGTCTGCGCATCGTCACACTCCGTCCGTACAGCTTCCTTTCCGCCGCCCCCCAGGAGCAGATGAGTAAAGCAGTGCCTTCAAATTGTGCTGAACTCCGACTTGGTTGAAAAGGGTAATTTATTCCCCGGGGAGGGGCGGCCGTGAAAACGCGTGTCGAGTGCCGGCAGTGTGTCTGCCCTCCGGGACACAGCAGAAGCGTCCCAGATGGAGCGGGACCAAGTCCGCGCCTTTGGCGTGACGTTTCCCACTTGTCAGGTTTCGAGTTGGTCCTTGAAAGGGAAAAGGAAAGTGAAACCTCACGGAACAGCCTTTGTGGGCAGCTTCTGCAGCAGGCGCGTCTCCATGGCGACCAAGGTCGGCTCCTGAGAGCCACAGAGACAGCCATCACGCACTCATTATTAGAAGAGGCACAAGCTGCCAAGTGTCACTGTGAAGGGCAAAGACGTCCAAACTTTCTGTGGGCGTCCGCGTCCACTCCAGAGCCACGGCCGAGGTCTGTGCGTGCCTCCCAGGAAAGAATGTGACTCAGCTCACGAAGCACAAGCCATTCTCCAGGTGAGAAGCCTCAAGCCCCCTCCTCAGGTGGCCAGCGAGGCTCCCGGAAGATCAAGGTTGTAGAAGAATCTCGCCAAGAGCTGTCAGTGATGGGAAGATCAGAGGCATCCGCTCATTCAATATTCATTCAACAAATACACGGAATCAGAAAGCCAGGGAGTTGTCAAGCAGGTCGCCACGATCAAAAGGACAGTGAGAGGCGGGTGTCAGGACTCAGGGCGCCCACGCCGGGACAGAACAGGCCTGGGGGTGTGCCTGCCCCGGCCGGGCTCTCCCCAGTGCGACGGTGGAGGGGAAGGCCGGGCGAGGCCCCCCTCCTGGCGGGCACGCACCACCTCGTGTCCTTGCTCCAGAGGGACAATCAGAAGTTCAGCCTGGCCTGGGAGACGAGGTGTCAAAGGTCACAGGGCGGGAAAGCTGCCCCCCACGCCAGGGAAGGCCAGGTCCGCCCGAGGAGAAGGCTCAGGGCCCTGCATCCCAGGCGAGGGCGGAAGGTGCTTCTGGTCTGCAGGGAGCGGGTGCTGCGGCCTCCCCCTCGCTCAGCCCCTTCCGGGCTCCTCGCCTGGTCTTCCGCACCTGCCCCTCTGTGAGCCTTAGCCTCGGCTCTGGACCAGACGGGCCACCAAGAATTCCTTTAGCGGCTCCCACCTCCTCTCTCCCAGCCTCACACATGCCTGCATGTGATACACACTCCGCTATCCGTGGCCACGCTCTCACCGTGGCCCCAACCGAGGAGCCCCACACTCAACCCGTGTGAGGACACTCACCAAAGTAACGCAGACAGACCTCCGATGCTGCACCTGCTGCCTGTGGTCAGCACACTGCAGACAGACACACCTTGGTGAGCGAGACAGACTTTCCCGGGCATGCCACCGTCGAGCGCCTCTGACCCGCTTCCCAGCGATACAGCCACGAGGTCAGCGCCTGCTCATTGCAGGCGCCCGGAGTCTGCAGAGCAAATCATAGACGACACCTGTGAGCTCATGGCCCCCCAGCCAGCAGTCAGAAGAAACTTCTACCGTTCACTCTGTGCTGAGATCTACTCGGAGGACTCAGGGCAAGTCACAGCATCTCTGGCCTCCGCTATTCACCTAAAACTGGGATAATGACCAATGCACCTTTCTCTGTAGTTTTGTGTGAATTTTCATGTAAGACTGCATGTGTGGAAATCCTTACAGGCTCTGGAGTACTTCACTCCTTTGTTCAATTCGTGCTCACTGGGGGCCCACAACATGCCAGGCCCTGCTCGAGGGCCACAGACACAGTTGTCGGAAAACAGCAAAGCACCCCTTCCCGACAAGCTTGCACACGACGCAAACCCTGGTCTGCATCCTGGGCTGGCTTATGATAAGCACATACGAGGGGTTCATAAAATATCTGCCGAGGAATCAGTGTATGCTTGTGACAAGTTCTTTTACAGTGAATGAATCTTCTCAACAAAAATCCTTTTCTTATCTGAAGTCACGAAGAAATCGCCTACTTTATTCAACAGGGTACATAGAGGGGCCACTGTTTGTCAAGAAACTCCTGGCCCGGAGGTAAAATGCAAAGCCCAGAGCATTCCTGCTTTCCTAGGTCACAAAACTCCTAAAGTAGACGGACAAGCAGAAAACAGCCCTAAAATGTAAAATTCTAGAAATCTCCCTATAGACCAGGGTATGACATGAAGAACGAGTCTCGGTTTTTCTCAGGAAGAGACACAGGCAGCAGTCTGTGCAGCACGAGCAAAAGCCCGGGGACAGGACCACAGTCCATGCGGCTGAAGGTCAGGTGAAGGTCAGGGCACCGGAAGAGACTAGAAGGAGGAAGCCAGGCACCTGTACCCCACTTTGTCCAGGAGGCCGTGAGGGCACCGAGCAGAGGGAACGGGAGAGGGTGTTCCTGCGGGCGGGTAGGGAGGCACATCTAGAGGAAAAAGACTGGAAATGAAAGAATGTGAAAAGAGCTGGATGTTTTCCGGTCGACAAACGCTGAGCTACGCTCATTTCCGCACCTCTGTCTTCCAGAGGAGACCCTACTCCACCTGCCCATGGCGCCTTCAACACTCAAGTTCAGATTTCCTTCAGTCCAACATAAACTTCCATGGGACTGTCTGTGAGGCACAGGGTCCTCGGCTTTGATATCAGTTCACGGGGTCGCCTGTGGTTCTGTCGCCGCAGGCTGGCTGGGCTCCCAGTGTCCTTCTGACGCCCCACTCCCCGGCTCCCCACCCTTTGTTGCTCAAGTTACTCACCAGAGGGCAAAGGAAAGTTCGTGAAGGTTTGAGAAGCAGGTGCCATTCCGGCCAGCACCAGGGTCTCGTCAGCTGCCCCTGCGTCCTGGAAGACATGCCGTCAGCTCGTGGAAATCGAGTCACAATCCTCGAACTCTATGCCCCAGGGCACACCTGTTCTCAGGCCTGGACAGGACCCAGGGAAGGAGGAAAGGGACTTTAGTCAGAAAGACCTGGGTTGGAATCCTGGCTCTTCCTCTTTAGGGCAAACTATTCAACCTCCCTGGGCCCCAAATCTCTCGTACAGGAAGAAAGAATAAAATGGCCTCTCTGAGCTGTTGAGAGGGTCAGTTATAAAGAAGTGAAGCACCTAGCAAGGCTCCTGGAGCTTAATAGATGCTCAAGAAAGTGGATCTAATATCATGTTAACTTCTGAACAAAGGCATCGTCTTAAAATTTTTTCCCTTAAATAGTTTATTGTCAAGTTGGTTTCCATATAACACCCAGTGCTCATCCCCACAAGTGCCCTCCTCCATGCCCATCACCCCCCTTCCCCCTCCCCAATTCCCATCAGCCCTCAGTTTGTTCTCAGCATTCAGAGTCTCTCACGGTTTGCCTCTCTCCCTTCCCCCCACTATTTTTCCCCTTCTTCTCACTCATGGTGCTCTGTTAAGTTCCTCCTAATCCTCATATACGTGCAAACATATGGGATCCGTCCTTCTCTGCCTGACTTATTTCGCTCAGCACAACACCCTCAAGGTCCATCCATGTTGCTACACGTGGCCAGATTTCATTCTTTCTCATTGCCACGTAGTGTTCCATCGTGTAGATAAACCATATCTTCTTGATCCATTCGTCCGTTGATGGAAATGGCATCGTCTTGAATTTCACAATGATGTCTTTTATCTAATTAACACAGAATAATATCACAAGTGAAGAGTTTCTAATTTTAGGTTTTTTATGCTGTGAATTTTCGTGAGATTTTTAGAGTCTGCTCCTACTTTGCCA
The DNA here is from genome assembly GCA_017311185.1 of Proteles cristata cristata. NCBI lineage: Eukaryota > Metazoa > Chordata > Mammalia > Carnivora > Hyaenidae > Proteles > Proteles cristata. The sequence goes on from JAESUZ010004898.1 coordinate 14,085, forward strand.
TGTTCAAAGCTGGCACAAGGCAGCGTCTGATTTAACGTAAAATTATCAATCTTACCAACTGAAAGTTTACCATGTTGCCGTTTCATGGGGCGCTTCCTACTGGGGACATGATGACCTCAACACTCCACTTCCTGGATGAGTGTGAAGCCTCGTTTTAAGCGAGAACAAGACTGAGGGCGACACAGCTGAACTTCGGTCTGTGCAGCAGATTTGTTCCAGGAAACTGGATTATGTGCATGTCACCGTCAGACGTACGGCGGGAGCGAAGTACTTCCAGCCTCCGCGCCCGAGCCACGTTGACTGCAGCCGGGGTCCCAGCGGCAAAGCTGTCCCGGGCTGCTCCCTCCCAGCCCTCTGTCTAGGCTCCTACTCCCTACGCCCAGCCCTCCACACTCACCCATGCCCAGCCCTGAGAACCCTGCCCAGCCCTCCACACTCACCCATGCCCAGCCCTGAGAACCCTGCCCAGCCCTCCACACTCACCCATGCCCAGCCCTGAGAACCCTGCCCAGCCCTCCACACTCACCCACAGCCACCCTGATGTCTCCATCCTCCACTAAGCCCAGTCCCTTGAGCTTACCTGAGGCACCACAGCAATGCCCCGAAGTGAGTGCTGCATGGGGTTTGATCTGGGTGTGTGGGTTTGCTCCACGCAAAGTCACTGGTAGGTAGCACATGGCCATTCAATGACCGGCGTCCATCTGAGTTCAAAACCACAGTGTAGATGCCTGGGCCGTGGCAGCCAGCCTCATGGGGCCAATGCCTCGGGAGCCTCACTGCAGGGACTCTCGGGGTCTTTCCAAGGTGGTCACGCCCTTCCCGACCCTCCCAACCCTCCCGCTGAGAGTTCCTGGCACATCATCTCTGGCTCCATTAGAGCACAGTCAGGGCCGGAGCTGAATTCCTACTGGACCATCTCAGGGCATCTTAGGGACATCAGAGCCTCCGGGGATTGTGCTGGCCTGGCCCGGCCCGGCTAGAGGACTGTTGCTGACACAGAACAATAACCCGCTTGCAGCCAGGAGCATGCACTGGCCCACACTTCCTGACACGCCTCAACAGGCTCCATAACTGCACGCATCAGGGAAACGAGGTCCAGAGAAATAAAACCCGTCCCCAAAGCCAGATTCATATCCAACTGGCTTCCACTGCGGGGAGCTCGGCCTGGTGGGGAGAATCCCAGCCGGGCAGCCGACTAGCCCAGAGAGCTTCTGGAAGGCTCACCCTCTGCAGGCTCCCCCTTCCCTCCAGAGGGGCTGAGGCTGCCAGCTCTGCCCCTGGCCCTCCCCGCTTCCCTGGCTGCAGGGACAGCACGTCCCAGGCTCTGCATCGCTCCTGCCCTGCAGCCAGGCCTCCTTCTGCTTAGACGCCAGGGCTGTGCTCGTCCGTGTGCCCGTCATTTTCTCTCCCCACTGTGGCCGTCTTCCCTTTATGGTGGCCAGTGGGGGTACGGGCCCCAGGGTGAGGACAGGTGCCGACACCTGGACAAGCCTGCCTGACTGCTCAGAGGCAGGAGGGGGCGAGGAGGACCCTCACGACCCAGGTGGGCTGCCTGCCCAACACCCCCCACAGCAGAAGTTCTTCGTGAGGTCCTACCACTGTGTGCTGTACCTTCCAAGGGACAACATTCCCGAGGGCTCGATCCACTGGCCTCACCCCTCCTGTCAGCCATCATGCCCACCTGCGTCCAGTGCTTTTCCCTGTTGTTTCATTCCATTCCTTCCTAGAACTTGAGCCCACTGTACCCGAAGCCTCGTTTAGGCCCAGCTTCCCAGCGTGACTGACCCCCTCCGGTCTGAGGATGGTGACAGACTCAGAGTTAGGAGTAAATGCTTGCAGGGTAGTGTCTTGCCCTTCCACTCGGCACGCTCCCCAGCCTCGCCTTCCTGGTGGCGAGGCCAGTGGGGGCCGTGTGAGCACGTGAACCTGCCGCAGACTCCCAAGTGAGGACTCTGCTCAAAGAAGCCTCTTCCAGAGACTATTTAACCCGCACAGAAAAGGGTCAGAGCCCCACAGAAGGCAGCTCCTCCCTCCCTGGATGCGGCTCCACCGCAGCTCCCACACAGGGTGACGGGTGACAGGTGCCAGGCCACGTGGTCACAGGAACATAGTGGGAAGCCACGGCCTGCCTCTTCCTCCTGCTTAATGAACAGGCTCACCGGGGGCCCCGTGCAGAGCTCTGTCCAAAACTCAGCGGGGGTGGGGTGGGGGGGGGACTGTCGTGGCAGGGCGGAGAGCTCGAGAATGACCCTATAGTGCACTGGCTCTGTTTCACTACAATTCACAGGTTTTTCTTGAGTGCGGCTGTTTGAGAGGGAGGAGGGCTGCAAAGAAGGGGTCCCCGCAGGAAGGTCTCTGTTCCCCGGACGCTCACACCAGGGCAGGGGACGCTGCGGCAAAGCTAATGCTGACCGCCGATGACCTGGCACTGGATGTACGGAGCGGGGTCCCGGCACCCCTTGGAGCAGAGCCTTCTGGACACCGTCTTACAGAACAGGTGGGGTGTAAAGGCATCACTCTGGCCAAGAGCCCAGAAAGGCACAAGAGGACCCGGGGCCACAGTGAGCCAAGAGCGAGGCAGAGACGGACCAGATGTCGACACGCAGTGTGTTGTCTGAGCCCGCAGACAGGACGGGACCGTGCTGGGAGGCCCACCTGCACAGTGTGGAGTCCACTGTTTACAAATGGCAGGTCACCTTCCCTCACAGAAGTTCCTACGGGAGCGTGAAATGATGGGGGCCATTTTCAGGAGCTTCTTCCTCGGATGGAGATCCAGTGTGGAACAGAGAAGCATCAGGAGTCTCCCAGGGCTGAAGGGCTTCGTCCCAGGACCAGGGCAATGCCGCCGATGGGCGGGGGAAACCAAAGCAGGGGCCCCGGGGACCCCACTGATGCCGGCGTGCCAGCCCGAAGTGCAGACAATCACCACACGGGCCCCAAGTCACAGAAGCAACAAAGGAGGGAGCTCTCCTCGAGGCGCCCAGCAAGGAGGTGCTCCCAGGATGCAGCATCCCCAGGGGGCCAGAGAAATAAGGCAAAATTACCTCTCTGCTCTGCCTTCATTGTGGTTTGCTCCAAAATTAAATTAGAAGAAAAAGACTCACCATGCTTTAAAAAAAAAAAAAAACCACCATCACGTATGGATTTAAAACAGTGCAAAAATTGGACATTTGTGGTCCTGAAGATGAATCCTTATCCGTGAATTTTTAAATTAGATGTGAGAAAGCACTTTGAGGCTGGAGATGTTGTCTCGGCTGGTTTTGTGCTCCGAGTGCTCACTGCACACCTGCGGCCGAAACGTAGGTGCGTGGAGGGAAGTATTATGAATTCCACGTACGTGGTACTATCCACTATCAGTCGTGGAGCACCTGCTACTTGCCAAGGACACAACTTATTTCTAATCCTTATAACAACCGCACGGACCAACCGTCATCCCAGCCTTACAGCTGGGGAAGAAGCCCCCCAGGGTTCCGGGCACGGCCCGCGGTCACACAGCCAGGATGTGACTGAGTTTGGATAGAGGCCACATCCACGGTTCCGTACTAGGCAGGCTGGCTCGAGCACACTGGTCCAGCCTGCCGGTGACGTGACCAGTTCGAACTCCAGTGTCCAGGCCTGCGCGCTGGTGCACGTGCCCTAATCAAGAACAAATCTTCGGTGCCTATCGAGCAGAACGGTTCACCCCCAGATGACCGTGGATCAGGGCCACGTCCGAACCCCTTCGCTCCCTAAGGCCCCCAAGGAGCCGCACTCCGCCAGCAGCTCAGGACAAAGACCGCTTCCTCGTCAGCCATTCCACTTACAACCCTTCAAGTAAAATGTCAAGTGAAAGCCTGGAGTTTAAATGGGCCTGTCTCCATCCACATATCCTCATTAAACCCTTAAAATCCCCATTTAGGAGCAATCATGAGAGATTAACTGTGGCATTTGCAGGTGACGTGCAAGCCTCCAGCTGTCCTTGGTCCCGAGAGCTGCTTGCGGGTCCTGTAACTCATGGGCTCCCGCGGGGGAGACCCCAACGCCCGCCTCCCAGGGGCGCCCCCTCCAGGCCGGCCCCCGCCTCCCCAGCACCGCTGGCCCGGCCCCGGGGAAGGGCCGCCCCTCGCTTCACAAGCGCTGGGCGCCGGCCCGGGCAGCCGAGGGGACTGGCCGGTGTTGCTCACTTCCTGGGAAGAGGCGAATGTCCACTGCTCCTCCGAGGTGCAGGTTCTGGCCTGAGCGCGTGGCCCATCCGCACCGCTGGGCAGAGACAGGCCCCCGTGGGAACACGCGCAACTGAGGCAGGTGGGGCGAGAAGGACAGACTCCTTTTCTTCAGACAGAATGTTCCACCTGCGGCCTCGCGGGTTCTGGGGGCTCCTCTGGGAGCATGCGTGCCTCTCCCGCTCTGCCCCCTCAAGTTCACTTGCACGGTTTGCCTTCTGCAGCTCCCTGGGCCGAGTGGCACCTCTTCCCCAGGCTCGGAGGGGACACGCGGCTCCAGGGAAGTTAAAATGACTAGTGTGTGGAGGTAAATGCGATTAAAATTCGCTCTGTCGCCCCATTCTTTGAGAGCTCAAGAATTCGGAGGCCTCGAGCACAGCGTGCGTTCCCTTACCGTGGACCGGGAGTCACGCTGTGCACTGGAGCCGGCCCCACTCGGCGGCCACAGACCTGGAGCGGCCGTGGTCCCGTGTCCCAGCCTCCCCGGCCTTGGGTCCAGAAGCCGTCCCAGGCACGGGGCACTCCGCTCTGGCCTCCGTGGTGCACCTCACCCTCCACACTCACGGGGGAAGTGTGCACCTCCACCCTGCACACTCACGGGGGAAGTGTGCACCTCCACCTCCACACTCACAGGGAAACTGTGTACCTCCACCCTCCACACTCACGGGGGAAGTGTGCACCTCCACAATCACGGGGGAAGTGTGCACCTCTACCCTCCACACTCACAGAGGAAGTGTGCGCCTCAATGGTCCACACTCACAGGAGAAGTGCCCTTCTCTGCTATTGGTTCAACCTATGCAAATTCTGAAACAATATTCTAAGTGACAATTTTCACCTGTTAGTCTGCTTCACATGCCAGCAAGAGGATTCATCCTCCCTTCGTCATTTTATCAGAGGCAGATCCTGGCTCACATTCGGAAACAGAAGAGCAATTAGAAAATTATGTTTTGACAGCCGCGTATGCCATCCAGAGGCTTCTTCAGGACCACCCTCTGTAAAGTAAGGCGTACAAACACTTTGTGATGTGCTGGGGTGCTGTGTGTTCGATACTTTTGTGCTGAAAAGTTATTGAAATGATAAAAACTATGAAATGATGTATATGACCTTTATTTTTTATGTTTATTTTCTTTTTTTTTAAATGTTTTTATTTATCTCTAGGAGAGAGAGAGAGAGACAGCGTGAGCAGGGGAGGGTCAGAGAGAGAGGGAGTCACAGACTGAAACAGGCTCCAGGCTCTGAGCTGTCAGTCAGCACAGAGCCTGACGCGGGCTTGAACCCACAAACCGCGAGATCATGACCTAAGCGAAAGTCGACGCTCAACCGACTAAGCCACCCGGTGCCCCATATGTTTATTTTCTTAAAGAGAGAGAGAGAGCTCAAGTGGGAGAGGGGCAGAGAGAGAGAGGGAGAGAGAGAATCCCAAGCAGGCTCCACACTGTGGGGCGTAAAGTCACGAACTGTGAGATCAGGACCTGAACTGAAATCAAGCATATGCTTAACAGACTGAGGAGCCGCTAACTTGCTAAACTTCTGAAGAGAGAGAAACAGAAAGCCACTCATGTATTTAATTGTTGAACATTTGTCCTTGAGAAGGATTTCAGCGGGACATGGAGGAGAAGGGACGGACGTGCCTGACTCGCCGTGTTACAAGGACAGTGGCCCTGGGGCTGCGGGGACACAGCCTGGGCGAGGGAGGTGGGAGCCGGCGGTCAGGACGGCCTCGGAGAAGCAGGTGGTGGTGCAGGTAGGTGCCCCAGCAGTCGGGGGGGGGGGGGGTGGAGCGGAGGGCTCGGGAGGGAGGGCAGCAGAGAGCCGCCAGGAGGACCCGGCGCACCCGCGGTGCCACTGCGGTCCTGAGAAGGAGAGGTGGCCCTGCTGCAGCCGCGGGTGAGGGGAGGCCGGGGCGGAAGCGGTGGGGAAGGCGAGGAGGCCAGGGTCGGGGCAGCCCACTGGCACTCGGTCCCCGTCCCCCCGCGGCCCTAACCTCGAGGCCCGTCCCCCCCGCGGCCCATCCCCCCCCCGCGGCCCATCCCCCCGCGGCCCTAACCGCGCTGCTGGCGGTGGCGGCCAGGATTCGGTCCCGCTAACCAGCGCCGTCCCGGCTCCCTTCCGGTTAATGTCCACGCCACGGGCAAGTGGAGAAACGTCTCTCCGGGGCCCTCACCTCCTGCACACCCGCACGCGGGTCCCGGCCACCGCGCCGCTCCCGCAGGCCCGTCCTGTGGCGCCCTCCTCGCTGCCGTCGGGCAGGGTCAGTACCCCCGGCTGACCGCGGCCCCCTCTCCCCACCCCCCCGGGGACGACCTGTCCACGCGGCGTGCACTTAGCCAGCGTCGCGGCCCTGAGGCAGCGGCGGGGGCGCGTGTGGGGGCGGGGCTGCGTGTAGGGCGAGGCCCGGTAGGCGGGGCGGGAGCCGGGGGCGAAGCCGGGCCTGTGCGGGTGGGGCCCGGTGGGCAGAGGGCGGGGCCGCGTGTGCGGGCGGGACGCGTGTGGGCGGGGCTGCGTGTGTGAGGCGGGGGCACGTGTGTAGGCGGGCCGCGTGTGTGGGCGAGGCTGTGTGTGGGCGGGCGGTGGGCGGCGGGGCCCGGCGGGCGGGCGGGCCCCTGTGCGGGTGGGGCCCGGTGGGCGGGGCGGGAGCCGCGTGTGCCGGGCGGGGCCCCGCGTGGTGGGAGTGGGGCCCGGGGGCAGGGGGCGGGGCCCCCGTGCGGGGGGCGGGGCCTGGTGTGCGGAGGGCGGGGCCCCTGTGCAAGGCGGCCTGAGCAGATCGCGTTCCCACACGCGCATTCCCCCAGGATACGCTCACTGACATTTGCGGACACTTTCCCGGATTCCATCATCGCAAGGACGTGCGTGACTTACAAAGAAAAGCAATGTCTCCTCTCGGTAAAGAGAAGGCGCACCTGAAAACCTCGTTTCATGACAGCATTAGGATGAGGCCGATTTGTCAGGGTCACACTGTGGGAGGCTGTGAGGTGGAATTGTCCCCCCACTCAGGGGCTGGGCTTTATGTCCAGACACTAAGTAACCTTTACTCTGTGGTCACGGTAATAACAATAGCACTGATGGCCATTTTTAAGGACATTGTGTGTCACTGGCAACATCAAAAACCACCACACACAAACTCCCCTCCTTTTTCTTTTTTCTAATGTTTTATTTATTTTTGAGAGAGAGAAACAGAGACAGAGACAGAGAGACAGAGCATGAGCGGGGGAAGGACAGAGAGAAGACACAGAATCCGAAGCAGCTCCAGGCTCCGAACTGTCAGCACAGAGCCCGACGTGGGGCTCGAACTCACAAGCCGTGAGATCATGACCTAGCCGAACCCGGATGCTGAGCCGACTGAGCCACCCCGGCGCCCCTCCCCTCCTTTCTTAAAGCAAATGCAGAGCCCTGGACCGTGGGACTTCGGACAGAGAGCTCCCCCCCCTCTAAGGTTCTCGCCTGTAAATTAAAGCACCTGGGCTGGACAGTTACTTCTGCACTTCCTGCACACCACACACGGTAAGGCTGGGTTCGGGGACGGCGCCCCCGCTGCCCCGTAGGTGGATGCCGTGGATGCCAGGACGCCGGGCCTGGAGAATAGATGTCCACAAAGGCAGAGATTTTACAGGAGGGAAATGCTCCCCTTGTCACCCGCTGGGTACACGTTATTATAAAGCAGCACATTAGAGCATCTTGCAGGAGGCCAGGGACCTCACAGCTCAGGGGGCCAGGGACCTCACAGCTCAGGGGGCCAGGGACCTCACAGCTCAGGGGGCCAGGGACCTCACAGCTCAGGGGGTCAGGGACCTCACAGCTCAGGGGGCCAGGGACCTCACAGCTCAGGGGGCCAGGGACCTCAC
>JAESUZ010004899.1:0-52713 GCA_017311185.1 Proteles cristata cristata
AGTAATCTAAATGACTCCCCCAAGATTAATGGTAAATTATGGCACAGTCATTGGATGGAATTTTATAAAGCCATTAAAGTGCTCATTTTAAAAACTAAACAGAGTTAACTAAGCTTTTAGTAATATGTTAAGTAAGAATAAAGAAATAGGACTTTTTCAGAGCACCTGGGTGGCTCAGTCAGTTGAGCGTCCAACTCTTGGTCTTGGCTCAGGCCATGATCTCATGGTTTGTAAGTTCGAGCCCCCCACATCGAGCTCCATGTTGACAGTGCAGAGCCTGCTTGGGATTCTCTCTCTCCCTCTCTTTCTTTGCCCCTCCCCCACTTGTTCTCTCTCTCTCTTTCTTTCTCAAAAATAAATAAATAAACTTTAAAAATAAAAAAAGTAGTACACTACTATTATGTAGTACACTATGTACACTATGACTACACCATGGAAAATTATAATGCATATATGAGCTATGACAAGAAATACACATAAATAATAATTGCTCTATGAAAATGGTGGATTTATGGAAGATTTCTCCCTCTATTTACTAAATGTCATCATATGATGTCATGTTGAATTTTATAAAAAGGAGAAATATAAAAATAACTACTACTCTTCCATTTGACTCCTCTTTCCTTCTCCCCTTTTCACTCATCTACCTGCTTGCTTACTCTCCCTCACCACCAGTCATTCTAATATACCACCTTCAACTAGAATCCTTAACAACACATGTGAGGCCCATAGGAAGGAAAGGTTGCCAGCAAGGTGGCTGCACCCTGAAGCAAGTTCTTATGTGGCCCAGAGGCTATTCTAGCCCAATGTTGGAGAAGAATCTTCTACCCAAAAGCACTGCCTCGTTCTACCCATCTAAGGCTTCCCTAGGAATTTATTCCCAAAGGAAGGACACAGATACCAAGAATACTTCTATCATGCACTCCCTCCAGGGGGTTCAGGGCAGGTGAAGATCAAATTCATGGCCAAATCATAGGTGGCTGAAATATAGCCTGGGCTCTTTGATTCACAACTACAAAATGTCAGTAGATAGGAAGAAGATGGGTGAAAACAGACCCACCCAAGAGTACATTATTTCTAGAAACCTGCTTATGCCCCCATCACCTATTAGGGCTTGACAGGAAATTCAGAAATCACCCTCCTTTAATCTATAAGACTAACACCAAAGGAAGCCATATTCACAAAGTGCAAAATCAGTTGAAGGCTTAACACTAGGCATGTGGCAATCTCCGGCACTAGAAATTTCTTGCCTTTGTTCCACCCAAGCCCATATCACCTAGCTCTCCCCATCCAAGAGCAACATAGACATCAGTGACTCAAACAGAGGAAGAGTAAGGGGACCTTAGCAATTTAAGACGTGTCCAAAAGCAATTCTGTAGGCCTAAGGAGGCTATGTTGTTGAGGAAGGTGGTAAAGGAAGTTACCTGGTTGCATTCAGTTTTGGTTTATTTATTCATCTTCCCCTTCCCTGCTGAAACACTGATGAATTCAGGGTCTTCTATTGTTCCTGGAGTCACCAATGACCCAAAATAACCAGCAATTATGGTCTGAAGGCTGGACTCCAAGGCCTCACCCAAGGCACTCAGTCAACAGTTGTCTCTCCAAGCCAAGATGCCTGCAGTGAGCTTTGTGGTAGATGGATCCAATACCTCTAAGCAGAACTCACTGAAATAAGGAGGGCTACTTACACATAGATAGCTGGGGGGGAAACAATGTTCCCAATGCCATTGTAAAGAAAGGGTAACTTCTCCAAAGAGTTGCTGCTCTCTGTTCTATTATACTCCTTCTAAGAATCCCTTATTATCTTCTTAAAGACTGGGCACAAAAAAATCATAACAAAAAAAGCCAATGTTCTCATTTTACGATATTAAAGCTAAGGCCCATAGAAATTACTTGCCCAAGGTCACATAGGCAGAGACTAAAGAACCAGATATCCCAATTAAGTACATTATTCTTTTCACTGCACCATTTCTATTAAACGCATTAAGAAAAACCATCCAGACAGGTGCCTCAAGCTTTAAATGTCAAAATGTTCAGCTCTTCTAACCTAGGGCTAGACAGCTCAGGACTGAGGATTAGAAGCAGACAAACATTGGACCAATTCATTCAGGAAAGACAAGTGAGAAGTTAAGGCATACAAAAGGTACACACAAAGAATTTACCAAGTGGAAGGTTTTACTTACTCCAAAGGAATAGTTTAAGATGCTGAAAGCCCCAGCACCACCCTGTCCACCCTCACACTCTGAGCCTTTTTAGGTCAACCAAGACTATCTCTAGGTTGTTAGAGATCTAAGTAAGAAGCAAGAGGGGGGTGGCTATCCTGGGTCAAGAGGGCAAGAAGAGATAAGAAAGAATGGGGAGAAATGAAAGAAGAATGGAGAACTCAGTCATTCCAGAGCATTCCCATCTTTCTCTCTCCTCTCCTACTTCTCTCCCACCTCCATCAAAGAGCCTCACCATCAGCTCTAAGCAAGTCCTATTCTAGGAAAAAAGAAAAGCTTGCAGGTAGCACTATATAAACTTGAGAAAGGTGTTACCTGTACCAAAAAAAAAAAAAAAACAAAAAACAAAAAAAAAACAAAAACAAAAACCCAGGGATCTAGCTGAGGTGGTAAACGGCATTTTAGGGGGGAGAAAATAGCCAAATAAGGCATACTTGACTGGTAGGGAATCATCAGGAAAAGTTCCAAAAGCTGACGTTGGAGGGAGGAAGCTTTTAGTCATTGGTTTCCTCTGGCAACTGGCCTAAGGCCAGGAGACAAACTCCCAACATTAGGAAAATGCCCAGGCTATGGCAGACAGAAAGACAACCAAAAGAGATTTTCCCCATGCTCAATTCAGGCTCTGCTGGAACAGCTCTCCAAGTACCATCAGAGAGGTATAGTGTAACTGTGAAGCAAAATACCAGATGTTCTCACCAAGCATATGCTAGATATACCATGGCCCAGGTGCCAAGAAGAGTAAGAAATCTGGAGAAAGGAGCTTTGATCTATTCTGGTTACATACTTCTGATATTGCTGATAGTTTCAAGTTAGAGAAAAGAAAATTTCAAAGGCAAACGGGTTAAGTGGCTTTTGTTCTCAGCAAGGGAATTTCTGAATTATTAATCTCCCAAGAGATTAGTAAGGATGTTTAGAGAGGAGTTTTGATCATTTAAAACCCTTGAAGATAGCAAAGATTTGTACAACTTAACTGATGACATTCAAATTGGTTATTACCTTAACCCCTATCCTACACCTTCATTCCACAGAATAGTCAGCCACAGTTAAAGATTACCTCTTGGTGTACTTCATCCAAACTTCAGGCTGATATGTCTGAAAAAGGACAAGGGGTTTGGGGATGTGGCAGGGAGTGGTAGGGGTCAGATTAGACCAAGACAGCAAAATCGGGAATCTTATCTAAACACGCTACACTGAAGAAAAATAAATCCTGATCCTTTCCAGTTATTTAAGGGACTTTAAGACTAAAAGAGAGGGAAGGAAATGCTGACCAAGCCTGATAGGTATGCATTGTTCCCCCTATTAGGTTCTGACCCTTGTCACCTCCCAAATATATATCCAGGAAAGGATTTCCTGGGATTACACCTTGTTTTTTGAGACCAAATGCCCACATCTCAACTTTTCTCTCTCACTAGGCCCTGAGTGATACTCTGCCACATAAAATACCAAATTCCTACAAAGTAGAAGGGTCATCAGAAACTGAAAGAATATTTGGCCTTTAAAGTCACCAATTATAGGACTTACCTAGCAAAACATTATTATTAAGCATGCTCAGTGGTAGATGACCATGCCTGTGGCTTAGGAGTTGTACCCATACTTACCTTATGCCACAAGTCCATTGAATGGAGCATCATATCTGGTTCTGTCATCAGGCACAAAGAACTGTGCTTTAAAAGTCACCCAAAAGGTCTTTCCTTGAAGTTTAAGGCCCAGATGCTGCAGCTGGGACCTGGCCAGAAAATAACATGTTCCTCAACCTATTCCAATCACACACTAAAAATTTCTCTCCTCATTCCCATCTTTCCCAAATACCTATCTCATAGTAAATCCATTGGGAAAACTGAAAGCTGTTTTTAGGTTGCTGGCCTAAAAAGTCATTACTAAGTAGTTCCTTGGTTTAGTTCATATGGAAATGTGAAGGAAGAAGTCTCTCACATATCTACATGGGCAACAAAGACAATAAAATTTATTTCAGTTAATTAACCCAAAATAGAAAATCCAAGGTTTAGTTAGTTCTTCCCAAACAAACCTCTTCAGAACATTTGAGACAGGACTATTCGATGTCACTGGCCCTAGAAAGAGTAACTTGGTCTATGCTCACATGTACTCTGTGGTTCTCCGTGAAACAATTAGCACCTCAAGGCTTCCTTCATTTTAGACAAACTCACTTTCAAGAGAATACTGGCCTAGGGTTTATGTCCATGTACCAAAAGCACATTACTCACCCACCCAGAACTGCTACTGCTCTCAAGTATACACTTCCTTCAAAGTTCTGTTCATTAAACCCTCTTCTTCTCAAAATCCCTAAGAATGCCATGTAAATTATCTCTTTTTCTCAAAATGTTTTTAATTAACTTAGCCCTAAATCTCCAATTAATAAACCAGACATCTATAAATGCAAGAACTATATACTCAATTCAGTTATTTGTATCCCTTATAGTAAAGAGTACCTAGTAACCACTCAATAAATGGTGAGAATACAACTGCCTGCATTCTTTCTTACCATCTTACCTAGCACAGGGTTGGACATATAGTAGTTCAGTTCCATAAGTAATTATAATAAATGACATTTGCATCTAATTTATTAGATGCTAGGCACAGTTCTAAGCACTTTACATGAATTGCCCCATTCAATCCTCAAACCACGCTATGATATAGGTATTCTTATTATCTTCACTTTACAGTTGAAGAAAATGAGGCACAGAAATTAAGTAACTTGCCCAAGGGTACACAACTAATTGGTCACAGAGCTGGGATTTGAGCCCAAGCAGTCTGGTTCTAGAGTCTGTGCTTTTCCCCACCGCTCTATGCTACCTTTCTGTGAAGGCCTTAAAAGTCTTTTTGTTTTGTTTTGTTTTTGGCTATCTACCTGCCCCAGGCTTGGCACTACTCACAATTAGAGGTGAGTAGTGAGAGTTGAGGCCAGGAGATTCCAGTCTGAATTCAAATGGTTGCTAGAGCAGCAAATATTTCCACCAAAGTACTAATGAAAATACCATAATGTTCCCCTATCTCAAGGAACAGGCCAGTCTTGAGGATTGAGTCTGATACAGAGAAGTAAGAACTCAAAATTTAAAAAGGCAAAGAGAAAGCATGGATTTGGGTTAAGGGGGAGCAGGAAGAGAGAAGTCATTCTGGGGCCCTAGAAGAACTGAGTCACCCACTGACTGAAATCTGCTATAGCAGAAACTATTCAGGGGAACTCCACTGCAGTCATATTGTTAATGTAATCACCACAGAGCCAGTTCTCTGGAAGTCTATGTCCCCTTGGTGAAAAGAATCATTCTTCCAAGATAGGCAAGTCTAGTGAGAGCTCACTACCTTGGTAATCAAGAAAGCCAAGCCCTCCTTTCAATACTACTACCAACTTTATGTGATCCTGAACAAACTGGCTGACTCCTATAGCTATGAATACAGAAAAGAAATAACTCTATTCCATAAAGACTCTTAGTACAGTTGAGACCCAATCTCAAGCAGGAAAATGTGGCTAGTTTCCTCTCTTTACCTCCCTTCAACACACACACATCTGTTTTCTACCACCCTTTAAAGACAAAGCAAAAAACATTTACTTTCCTGGGAAGTGTTACAAAAAGTCCCAAAGGCACTGTCAGAGCCTGAATCATCTCCATATAAAGTAACCTCTGAGGTCAGTTCTACACACTCAGAAGGACTTGCTCTTCCCATGACCATAATAATACTATGGTCAAGTCACCCCAGCACAGAGGTAGAAAACACTGAGTACCCTGCACCAAGTGCCATTTAGAAGGAAGACAAAAGTTCCTCCTCTACATGGGGGCCAGGCAATTTGGGTTTTAGTCCCAGCCCTATTATCAGTTCACTCATGTCACTTCCCTTTTCTGGACTGTGCTGTCCTCATCTAAAACATAAAGGTAAAACTAAAAAGTTTAAGACCAGATCATTTGCTCTGTGGTTTAAATTGGTGGTAGATATCATGGGAGGTTGGTTTATGCCCATCAGCTCCTCAAAGTTTACCAATATCTAACTACCACACTCATAAGGTTGAAAGTACATTTGAAACATAATCTAGCAGCTTCCTGTCATTTCAGCAGAACTACAGGGAGTTTATGCTACTGGCAGCCAGTGAGAAGAAGGGAAGGAAACCCATGCAGTTTTCAGTGTTTGTCTGAGGCTCTTCAGTCAACTCACAGCCTTTACAATATAGTGTCATTTGGTTTCTTGTTCCTCCATAAGGAAAGACATAGTAATTTCCCTTCCATAGACTTAAGAAGAAGCAGCCAAGAACACTCATACCAGTGTTCTTGTCAGAGCTACTAATGAAACAAGCCAACTCCCAAGCTAAAATTTTTCCACTGAACTCAGTACCCATGATAAAACAGTACCCCAGAGGTGTAAGGGTACAAGCAGGTACATTTTAGCAAGTGCTGCTAACTTTGTATTTTCAGCAAATCCTAGTACACTGCCTGGTATATATAAGGCACTCAAATTTTGAGGACAAAAGTGTCTGAAGAAAAAAAACCATACAAATGGGAGGCTTGAAGTTGTATCATCAAGGCTCTCAAGGACATTGGTACTGGAAAGGTCCCTAGAGTGTACTTATTACTAATGCAGTACACTCATGACAAATTGGAAAGACTGAGCCTGAATAAAGGACTTGCCTAACTATTCACTTCATTTGAATCACATTACTGAGGACAGGGAATATGTTTTTCTTACATGGAAAGAGAAGAAAAATTCTCCAGTTAGTGTTATTTGCCACTTTCCAAATCAATGGAGTCCTGAGCTACCCTTCAAGCGACTACTCCTATGCCACAGATCAGAACCTGGAGTTGAAAAGTTTTTTTTTTGTTTGTTTGTTTGTTTGTTTTTGTTTTTTGTTTTTTGTTTTTTAGCTCTATCAAGCATGAAATGGGAAGGATGAACATCAAAGTCAGCCAATCATGACAAGACCACCTCTCTATGTGACCACTAAACTGGCCCAAAGGAGACCATCTTTCTACTCTGTTGTTGTTTTTCTTTCAGGGCAGAAGAGTGGGCTGTGGTAGCAGTAGGAAAAGATTGTGAATTGGAAAAGATGTACATGATAAATTCAATTCTATCTCTGAAGAATCAGAAACACACTGTTCCGAACCTGTAATAATGCCAATTTTCAGCAACTTCAGTCATTAAAAGTCTGGTGGTGTTGGTAGCTACATATTCTCCTCAGAGGGGAGATCTCCAGTCTGGGAATTCAAGTAAGGGGGACTCCCAGGAAGATACAAAAGAACCTAGACAGACTGTTGCCAAGCAACACTATTAGAACAGAGTTCAGAATAAATGTAGCTGTCATCTCATCTCATCCAGATAGAACTGGATTTGGAGTCAGGGACATAGACCAGATGACCTCTATTTTTTTAATAGTTTATTGTCAAGTTGGTTTCCATATAACACCCAGTGCTCATCCCCACAAGTGCCCTCCTCCATGCCCATCACCCCCCTTCCCCTCCCCCCACACCTATCAGTCCTCAGTTTGTTCTCATCATTCAAGAGTCTCTCATGGATTGCCTCTCTCCCTCTCCCCCACTATTTTCTCCCTTCTTCTCCCCCACGGTCCTCCGTTAAGTTCCTCTTAATCCTCCTATATGTGCAAACATATGGTAGCTGTCCTCCTCTGCCTGACTTGTTTCACTCAGATGACCTCTAAATATCCCTTCACCATCCATTGAAGCACTCTGCTGAGAGGAGGAAAAGAGAAAAGTAAAATTAACACCCTTAAAAAAAGCTACTGTTACGGGAAGCTAGAGAATATAGGAGAGTTAGCAGACTAGTGGTCAATACCACTTCTGTCAACCCTCTCACAGAACAACCTTCCCCTCTCCAAGCCTAAGTATAGATTATTTGTTGCCTTCAAGGGTCCTCTTGCCTCACCAGTCCCTCTCTGTCCAGAGGACTATTGAAGGAAAAGCTTAAAGGAATTCCCCAAGATAGTTCTTGCTCTATCATCTATACTTTCACAAATGGTAAACTGGAGAAATAAAGAAGTGGAGATATGCAGGATCCAAAGTTTCCCTCTCATGTATAACTTCCTTTTCTGATCCCTTGCCTTTCCCTGAAGTCTGTAGGCAGGGCTGGTTCAATGGTTGAAAAACTGAGATTTTGCCTCCTATTCATGAAGTACTATTTTAGTGCCACTCGAGTGGCTCAAGCAATGCTAGGAATGGCAAGAGAATAAATAGTCCACATAGTCCCTGTTAAAGTTCAGCTGAATGCAGATCCAGAATCCTTCATATATTTCAAGGAGCTGGACTCTACATCTGCTCAAATGGATGGTCACATCAATGACCACTTGATCACCCTGACCTATTGAGGTAGGGCTAAAAATCCAGCAAATTAAAAAGGTTTTATCAAGACTTATTCAAGACCTAGATTCAAGTCCTGGCTTTGCTACTGGCTTTGCTCATTCTAGGTCAGGCCCTCCCTATCTGTGGGTTTCAGTTTTGCCATCTATACAATAAGAATGGTTAGACTTGACAGTAGTGAAGAAACTTTTCAACTCTAACAAACCAAAAACTCAAGAAAACCTTGAAAATTCAAAATTATCTCTTTTTAGGGAGTCGCAAAGACTTTGGGACCAAAAAAAAAAAATTAAAGAGGGCAGGGAAGGGAACTTCTTTTTTTCCCACAACTGCTTTATCAGCATAAAGTGTAGATGACAGTTAATAAGCTTCTTCATTCTGGCTGCTAAACCAGACTTAGGAAACTGGTAACTAGAAGCAGAATCCAAGAATTGGCAGGAAGAGGGTACAGAGGAGCATGTTTTAACAGATGTAATGGAAGTTGAGCTAAAGGAGGCAATTGGCTGTAAAAGTGAAACCAACCCTGGACAGACTGCAGACATGTTTCATATTAATGAACAGATTTGATTTTTCCACTACCCTTCCCTATTTGTCATACTCCAGAAATAGCCTAATAGCGTAAGTAATGAAGTAGGAGCAGAAAACAGGGAATTTCTTCTTTCATTAAAGTTACTAGTTGGCATGCAATGAACTAATGTAAGCCCCTGGATGCCTCAGCACTGTGATGAAGAATAACAAAAGGATCAGGAGGCACCTTGTGAAACCCTAAGCTCTCACTGGGAGACCACACAAATGCCGATGTTACTTTGCCTAAATTATCCACTTCCTTTTATCTGAGGACCAGGAAGGCCTAAGAACAGGGAGCAAATTGCTTTGGGCAGAAGAAGGGATGTAACATCAAGATCTCAATCATTGAGGGGCGCCTGGGTGGCTTAGTCGGTTGAGCGTCCGACTTTCACTTGGGTCATGATCTCGCGGTTCGTGGGTTCGAGCCCCGCGTTGGGCTCTGTGCTGGCTGCCAGCTGGGAGCCTGGAGCTGTTTCAGTCTGTGACTCCCTCTCTCTCTGACCCTCCTGCTCACGCTGTCTCTCTCTCTCTCTCCCTAGAAATAAAGAAAACATTAAAAAAAAAAAAAGATCTCAATCATTGAGTCAGAATAGAGGGTCAATGGGATAAGTATCAAAAACCTTGGACCCCAATCTTGGTTCTGTCATGTGCCCTTAGGTAGATTTCTTTTTTTTAGATTAATGTCCTCATTAGTTAAAAAAAGAGAAATAGTGGGGTGGGGAGGGGGAGAAAATTGTTCTAGACAGTCTCAGAGGTCCCTTTTAGGTCAAGATTCTATGATCTTAATAGGTATGATATAGCAGAACAACATGGAAAATTCTCCACAGTTTTCAGACTATCAAAATTCAGCCCTCTCCTTCCAATTTGATTCAAGTTTCTGTCAATCTGCATAAAAATTACTTCAGTATTCAGGTAAGTTCAGTACCCTAGGCTGGACCTCAAACAGCTCATTCTCCAGTCTCTCTCCATACCCAGGAAAAGGATCACCACACTACCTTCTTTGCCACTTCTGACTGAGATGGGATGGTTAAGGCAACTTTGAGACAATCTCCAGTCCCACTGAATTGCATTTAAAAGTGAGCTATCTTAGAACTGACCATGAAATATGACACTAGTGAAGAGAGGTAATAGGGCAAAGGCTGTTCCCAGAGATCCACCCATGTATTTAGGTAAAACCACCCACAGAAAGATAAACCCAAGAAAAGACTCCTGAAAGGAGCTTTATAATCCTCTGTGATGGCAGAGACAGTGGGTTGTTTTCCTCTTTCTCTTTTCAAAACTATCCTCTCTCACTGTATGTGTGTTGGGGGAGGGGAGAAAGTGTGGAAAAACCTCATGTCATAAAACCACCACAAGTAATTTAAAGGAGAGAAGGTAAAAGGACATACTTGTTGAAAATTTGGTGTTTCTGATGGACAGAGTTCTGGAAAGGCAAGAATGACTTCACAGAAAGGCTGGAATACAGCAACGTGGCAACTAAATTCAGCGTATACCCAAAGAACCAGGCATCCCACTCCTTTCCTCCAGGGACTCTAAGCCTTTCTTAAGGCTACTAGCCACTATCTCAGCTCTACCAAGCTCAGGCAGTCCTCTAGGGAGAGGGGTCTGTAAGCACAACAAGCTCCTTGGCCTTAGAGACTCAAGCCAGGGTGCTCACCAGGCCTTCCTGAATAAGAAAAGGGCCCTGGTAGCTTTTTGGCATGACTTGCACAAAAGCAAGCAAGACTTATTATTCAGGCACACCCCTCCCCAACCCCTCCCTTCTGGGCATCCGGCCTCCCTAAGCCCCAATCCCAGGAGGCTTCTGCTCTTCTCATAACAGCCAGCGGGGTGGAGACCAAATCCTAGAAGCTACCACCATTCTAGAAAGGTGGGGCCCACAGGGGAGAATCCACACATCACAGAAAAATCTGGAGGAGATAAAGGGAGATAGAGACCCATTAAGCAATGGAAAGGGCAAGGATTTGTTGGTGGAGAGGAGGAAGAAACCAGTCTTCTACCCTAGGAAGTAAAGAAGACCTTTCCTCAGACTGGTGCCCAGTTAAATATTAGTGATCTTGCCTAAAAGCAAACAGCTTCTGATGTGTCCCTCCACAACTCTCTCCTCCATCAACTCTTTCTTCCGCTATTAGTAAGAAACAGTTGGAGCCGCCAGTGGAAGCTATGAGAAGGGTGAGTGGGGGTGGGAGATCAGCCCATTGCAGCTCCCTACCTCCTCCTTCCTACTCAGTTCCCCTGCCCCCTCCTGGACCATGGCAGCTTTGCCCCAGAAAGGCGCCAATTCATGAACTGGAGGAAGTGTTCCTTTCCCCTGCCCCCATAGCCCATCAGGGGCAAGAAGAGACCTCGAGCTCCCAAGGAATCCTCCCTACTGCCTCATCCCACACGCAGGAAACTGGAATGTGAGAAAGAGGCCGGTCCCACCCAGTCCACACTTCTAGCCCGACACCCACTCACTCACACCCGAGAGCGCACCAGACCAGGACTCCATTCTCGCCCCTCCCTAACCCAGGCCTTGGCGGACGGCGTGGCGTTCTGACTGGGCAGATGGCTGGTCAAGCCCCTAGCCGGCAGCAAGGGGCTACTAGAATCAGCTAGAGCCCCCAGGGTGGCAGCGCACATCCCCAGTACTCACCGTCTTAGGCATGGTGGCTGCAAAAGTGGCAGAGTTGATGAAGTTACGCTAGGAGCTGTCGGGCAGAGCTGAGCACACAGTACACACAGCACGTACTCTGGGAACTGAGGGTTCGGATTGGGTCCCTCGCTAGCGTCAGGGCAACTGCTGGGCTTCCTGCTAACGGGCCACGACTTCAGAAACCCCACCCAGGAAAGAGCCGCCCCTGTAGCGTCGTCCGCTTCTTTATGTGGCTGGGCTTCCGCGCTGCTCCCCGCCCTTGCGCCCGCCTTCTTGCCGGCCTCTGGCCTCGCCCCGCCCCGCCCAGCCCAGCCTGGTCACAGCAGCCACGTGGGGCTCAGGCTGGGTCTGGGTGCTCCAAGGGGGACTCCTACCCCTGACCCAGCCCCACTCTTTCTCCAGTCCCTTTCACAGCCCCTACCTCTTTGAATCCAGACCATCTGGCCCCACCCCCAAGCAGAGCCGGGCCTTGGAACTAATCTTAGCAGAGGTTTAGAGCACTTGACTGTAAATTTCTACTAATGGGGAATTCACTACCTACCAAAACTGTCTATGCCCTCTCAAGACAACTCTGATTCTTAGAAAGTCCTTGTGTGTAGCGGAACTCCTTTTCTCTTATGGATCTCAGTTTTGCTCCCTGTGGCCACACAAATCCTCTACTGTCCTTAACAATTCCTTAAAGATCTGAAGATTGCATGACAACCCCTCACCAAAACTCCTCTTCTCTTGGCTACACTGCCTCACCTCCTCCAACACTTCATTCATATATCCCTTTTCCCATGTTTCCTCCCTATTCTTGCTTAATCCTCATTTTCAACAGAATTGGGCTTCTTTTCTATATCTGTCCTCTACTCATTTTCTTTCCTTCAAATTCCAGTCTTCACATTCTTCAAACCAATGTCATGATGCTTTATCTTCTCCCCCAACATATTCATGAATATACTTTCTAATAAGGCTATTATCGCTCAGGTTGGATGCAACCCCAGTCCCCTCCTTTGAGATGTGTCTGTCTGCCAGTACTCATTCTAATTCTTCTTAAGGCCACAGAAGCCCAAGACAACAGAGTTCAAGACTACACCTGTTATCTGCATAAGTCTGAGTTTTACCTTGAAAGTGACTGATCATAATTTTTTTTCCTTCTATCCACAGGCAACTATGTGAAGGTATGGTCTGAGTATCCTTTACAAAGTAGGGCAGCACATACCTCAAGGATAATGAGCCAACTTGGAGCAGTGGAATGAATATTTGAGAGGGGTAGTCAGGACACCTGACCTGAGTTGTAAGCTAGAGTTGTAGCTTTGCCATTAATTCACTCTGTGACCACTGTGTGGCCTTGGGTAAGTCCCTTCCCCCTCTGAGCTTGAGTTTCCTCTTCTGTAACAAGAAATGACTGGATTCCTGAGCTTCCAAGGTCCTTTCCTGCTCTGACACTATAAAAGGATGAGAAAAGAAGTAGACTCCCTGGGACAATAAATGAATCTAGCAGGGTTGTATAAAGTCTGGCCTTGGATTTGCACTCAGGAATCAGCAGTCCTGTTCCCTGTTCCTCTCCTTTCCCAACTCACCAATGTGCATGAATCAGTGTGCCTCATTTCTCTCACTACTGTCAAGATTCATTGATGCGTGCTAGGGTATACAAAGTTCCCTGCCCAACTCATCATCATGGAAGTGCAAATCAAAGCTACAAGGAGATATCACTTCACCCCTGTCAGATTTGGCTAAAATAAAAAACACAAGAAGCAACAAGTGTTGATGAAGATGAGAAGGAAAAGGAAACGTCTTGGACTGATGGTGGGAATGCAAACATGCAGCCACTTTTGAAAACAGTATGAAGGTTCCTCAAAAAGTTAAAAATAGAACTACCCTAAGATCCAGTAATTGCACTACTGTATATTTACCCAAAAAATACAAAAACACTAATTAAAAGGCATACATGCACCCTTATGTTTATAGCAGCATTATTTACAAATAGCCAAATTATAGAAACAGTCCATGTCCATCAATAGATGAATGGTTAAAAAATATGTGGATATGTGGTATACACACACACACACACACACACACACACACACACACACTGGAATATTATTTATCCACAAAAATGAGTTAAGTCTTCCCATTTTCAATGACATGGATGGAGCTAGAAAGTATAATGTTAAGTAAAATAAGTCAGTCAGAGAAAGACAAATACCATATAATTTCATGCATATGTGGATGAAACAAGAATCATAGGTGAAACAAATAATCATAGGTGAAAGAAAGAGAGGCATATCATGAAACAGACTCATAATTATAGAGAACAAACTAATGGTTACCAGAGGGAAGAGAGATGAGGATAGGGGTTAAATAGGTGATGGGGATTAAGGAGTTCACTTGTGAGAAGCACTGGATGATGTATGGAATTACTGAATCACTATATAGTATACCTGAAAGTAATATAACACTGTATGTTACTTATACTGGAATATTTTTAATTTTTTTTTTTACAAATAGTTTATTGTCAAATTAGTTTCCATATAACACCCAGTGCTCATCCCCACGAGTGCCCTCCTCCATGCCCATTCCCCTCCCCCCTACATCCATTAGTTCTCAGTTTTTGTCAGCATTCAAGAGTCTCTCATGGATTGCCTCTCTCCCTTTCCCCCACCATTTCCCCCCTTCTTCTCCCCTTTGGTCCTCTGTTAAGTTCCTCCTAATCCTCCTACATGTGCAAACATATATTTGTCCTTCTCTGCCTTACTTATTTCACTCAGCATAACACCCTCAAGGTCCATCCATGTTGCTACACATGGCCAGATTTCATTGTTTCTCATTGCCGTGTAGTATTCCATCGTATAGATAAACCACATCTTGATCCATTTGTCTGTTGATGGATACTTAGGCTCTTTCCAGGTTGAGAGTGCTGCTATTGTTGAGAGTGCTGCTATGAACATTGGGGTACATGTGCTCCTATGCCTCAGCATTTCTATATCCCTTGGTTAAATTCCTAGCAGTGCTATTTAAAAAAAAAAATAAAAAATAAAAGTACTTCAGATGTATTAAAGAATTAAAGAAAAAAAAAAAAGATCTCTGCCCAAACTATTTCCTTGAGCTGAGTAGTTGACCCTCTGAGGAAGAGCAGCACTCCCCAGAAAGCCTGAGTAGCAGGGATAGCAATAGCAGCCAATCACATTCCTTGGCATTACCATGCATCTTTTCCCCCAGAAGTTCAAGGAACTCACTAACTCATTCATTCATGTTCTCCTAAAGCCCACTAGGGCCTCGAACTAAGCTAAATGCCAAAAGGAGGAGGGAAAGTTGATTGAAGAATTCAACTTTTATTATCCATCCTGGAGAGAAGAAACCGCCTGTGTGTCATTCCCCATGTCCCATGTCAACACCCCCTGTAATACACAAGAGAAAACTGGTTATGAAATGTTAAGCAGGTGAACACACTATTAAAAGGGAAAAGGGGCACAGGAGTCTAAGTGGAGAAAGGGAGGTCAGAGGGTGAGAAAGCTAAAGAGAAGAAGGGTGGGAAAGGGAGGAAAGCATAGATGATCAGAAACTGTTTTAGTCCAGCCTCCATTCATATTGAAGAAACTGAGGATCAGAAAGAGGAAAGAACTTACCCAAGATTGGGCAATAAGCATAGAGAACGGATTCAGGGATAATAGAATTCAATTAAGCTGTTGTAATAATACAAGTAAGAAATTTTGAAAGCTAAAACAAGGGAAGTAGTCCCACCTCCCACCTTCACCAGACAAAAGCTGGTTATAGTGATTATGGTCAAGCAGCTGGACATACTTGAAGGTTACATTCAAAACCATCTGGCTAGAAGGGATCCATCTCAGTTATCACCCCATCTCCAAGCAAAGTAGAGGCAACTGAGGTACTCTCTTGCTCTTCAATATGGCCAGAGAAACACACCTTTGTTTCTTACCTCTCTGTAAGACATTTTTACCTATATGGTCAGAACTTCTGATCTACCCACCATCCCGTTCCCTGCCGTGATCCCATGTGAATTGAGAGTTAGCTCAATCTTCCTGGGATCAGAGCAATCTCCACATTTAGGATTAGATATGATGAGATTTATGCCACTCTTTGCAGAAAGAAGACATGTGAATAAGCGTTAACATATTGGCTATGCTGGGTGAGGGGAGTAAAAGGTATAAATACAGATTTTCAGAAATGCTGAATTCAGAAGGTGCAAGGAGGAATAAGGAAGTATTTTTCAGGGGCGCCTGGGTGGCTTAGTCGGTTAAGCGGCCGACTTTCGCTTAGGTCATGATCTCGCGGTTCGTGGGTTCGAGCCCCGCGTCGGGCTCCGTGCGGCGCAGCTCAGGCCTGGAGCCTGTTTCAGTCTGTGACTCCCTCTGCGGCCCTCCCCTGCTCACGCTGTCTCTCTGTCTCCTAGAAATAAATTAAAAAAAAAAAAAAAAAGGAAGTATTTTTCAAACAGTAAAGTTAGGTAAGGGCCAGTATGAACAGAAGATGGTACAGAACATTTCTGGAGATGGAGTCCAAGGAAACTAGGGTCATCTGAATCAAGGGATAAAAGAAGCAAAAGGAAAAATTGGACCCAGGCTTTAGGGCCAGAAAGGGATCCAGGTGGAAAAGCTCGGCATTCCTACGAGGCCGAGACCATTCTGGAGCAGCGGCAAGTCTGGATATTAAAGTCAAGGAAACTGAAAGCAGGAATTTCATAATGCAGGTTTGTGTGAAAGCCTATGCCAAGCTAAAGAGAAAAATGAAATTGGACTTGTAATCACCTCCTACCCAAGACCTAAACTCACTTCAGTAAAGAAGCCTACATTCTAAATGGTATTTCTCCTTCAGAGGACGCAATAATGCAGGAAAGACAATACCAGAGAGGAAATGAGTAAGGAGGATTCCTGAGTTCCCTTATACTTTGAATAAAGAAGCAACTCCCTTCTCATTTATTGGATGGTAAGAGTTGAAAGATCCTCATCACTTAGAACTTTCTGAGGGGTGCTTTTCATTTTCATCACTGTTGGAAAGTCCTTCTTTACATCTAAATTAGATCTCTTCTGCTTCACTCAGCACAATTATCCTTGACTGATGGTTAGGGAAGGAATTAACTATGTCTCTGAAGTGGATCTTCTCCCCTTTACATAAAAAAGAAATGTGACAGAGATTACAGCAAACATTAGCTTGAGTTCACAAACTCTGAGGCCTTCTCTCTCTCTTCCTTCCCCTGGGTCAGTAGCCCAAGTACTAGGCTAGTTGTACCCTTTAAACAAATAAGAGAATAAGCAAAGGAATATACTCCTGTCTCCCCGAAAATAGGTCCTCCTGGTACAATCTTCTGCAGTAAAGAAACGTTGCTTTTGGGGAACCTGGGTGGCTCAGTCAGTTGGGTGGCCAACTTCAGCTCAGGTCATGATCTTGTGGTCTGTGGGTCCAAACCCCGCATCAGGCTCTGTGCTGGAAGCTCAGAGCCTGGAGCCTGCTTCCAATTCTGTGTCTCCCTCTCTCTCTGCTCCTCCCCCGCTTGCTCTCTGTCCCTCTCTGTCTCTCTCTTTCTCTCTCAAAAATAAATAAATAAATATTGCTTTTAATCATCCTTAACCTTCTACCCACTTCTTGGAAGCAAAAGCTAGGGTATGGGTGAAAGGGGAGAAGATGTCATTAATGAGGCACCTAGGTGAAAGTGGACATGATAACATTAATGAGGTACCTATCATGTGCTGAGCAGTGGGGTGGACATTTCAATATCTAGCAAGGAACTTTAGAAGTAGAAATGAAGAGTTTGAGGCTTTGAGAAGTGAAGCAACTTATCCAAAAGTCACACAGTTTGTTGATGGTGATACATGGATTTGGGCCCGGGTTTTGTGAGTTCAAAGTCCACATTCTTTCCACAACCTTTCCACAACCTGTCCTGTGACCAGGCAGACTTGAAGAGGGAGATGCATTTTAAGATTCATATCACCCCTGCACTTCAGTAGTCAGACTAGACAGCTTGAGATAGCAGGTAGGTAATAATAATCAGTGATGATACAGCATCTTGCCAATACCAAGTGCCCGGGAATATATATTATTAATCATATTAATGGACCACAGTGAGTTTCTCTCTGGTCTTTCCTCCAAAAAGGCTGGAAACTTTTTAAGAGATTCTCCCAGCCAGCCAATGTCAGTTCAATTTGAGCCAGTGTCCTCTTGAAGTATGAAATTAGCCCTACCGAAAGGGTCTTCCAATAGAGTCATTAGACCTCAGTCCTACATCCAGTGACCAGAGACCACATGTGGTCAGATAGCCTGCTGAGTATATGGCAACATCCATGAATGACCCATAGTTCACAAACTCAATACCCCTAGAAGGAAACTATTTGTCCACTCTATCCATGTCTTCAGCAGTGACCAGGTGCCTGGTTCTATATGAGGCTCTACATGGGATGTTCATCCTCTTCCTCCTCAGGAGCTCTCCTTTCTGTTGGCCCTGTGTCTGTTGGTGGTTTTGCTGTTTGCACTGTCCTTTATGTGCACACTGTCATCATCTTTAACTCCCCTCTGCCCAACTCCTACCAACTGGCCACCAAACCTTGCTCTCTGTCTGTCTTTCATGGCTTCTCTCCCCCTCATCTCCAGTCAGTGCCCTAGGACAAGTGGCTCTCTGGTCTCCCTGCTCTCAGGCTGCCAAATTTAGGAAATCCTCCACCTGGCCATCCTCCACACAGACACCATGGTGATCTTGATAAGTGAAGCAATAACCTGTACAGAGTTGTCAGGTGACCCCATCAGCCCAACATGCACAGTTAACCTTTGTAGACTTCTCCTTCTAACAGCTCCCCAGCACAGCCCTTCCCTTAGAGCCAGGTTACTCATATTACATGTAGACAGTACAGCAGGCTCACTCTTGTCTTTGTATAAAGCCCTCCCTTGATCTATCCTTCCCTCCTTTTTTTAATAGTTTATTGTCAAGTCGGTTTCAATATAACATCCAGTGTGAATCCTCACAAGTGCCCTCCTCCATACCCATCACTCTGCTTCCACTCCCCCCAACCCCCACACCCATCAGTCCTCAGTTTGTTCTCATCATTCAAGAGTCTCTCATGGTTTGCTTCCCTTTCACTCCCCACTATTTTCCCCTTCTTCTCCCCCACTGTCCTACATTAAGTTCCTCCTAATCCTCCTATACGTGCAAACATATGGTAGCTGTCTTTCTCTGCCTGACTTATTTTGCTCAGCATAACACCCTCAAGGTCCATCCATGTTGCTACACATGGCCTGATTTTATTCTTCCTCATTGCCATGTAGTATTCCATTGATGGATAAACCACATCTTCTTGATCCATTTCTCCGTTGATGGACACTTAGGCTTTTTCCATGGTTTAGCTATTGTTAAGAGTCCTGCAATGAAAATTGGGGTACATGTGCCCCTATGCATCAGTATTCCTATATCCCTTGGGTAAATTCCTAGCAGTGCTATTGTTGGGTCATAGAGGAGTTCTAGTGTTATTTTTTGGGGGAACCTCCACATTGTTTTCCAGAGGGGATGCACCAGTATACATTCCCACCAACAGTGCAGGAGGGTGCTCATTTCTTCACATCCTTGCCAGCATCTAAAGTCCTCTGATTTGCTCATTTTAGCCACTCTGACTGGCATGAGGTGGTATCTCAGTGTGGTTTTCATTTGTATTTCCATGAGGAGGAGGGGTGCTGAGCATCGTTTCATGTGTCTGTTGGCCATCTGGATGTCCTCTTTGGAGAAGTGTCTGTTCATGTCTTCTGCCCATTTCTTCACTGGATTTTTTTTGTTTTTTGGGTGTGGAGTTTGGTGAGTTCCTTATAGATTTTGGAAACTAGCCCTTAACTGATATGTCATTTGCAACTATCTTTTCCCATTCCGTCGGTTGCCTATTAGTTTTATGGACTGTTTCCTTTGCCGTGCAGAAGCTTTTAATCTTGATGAGGTCCCAAGAATTCATTTTTGCTCTTGATTCCCTTGCCTTTGGGGATGTGTCAAGTAAGAAATTGCTGCGGTGGAGGTCAAGGAGGTTGTTTCCTGCTTTCTCTTCTAGGGTTTTGATGGTTTCCTGTCTCACGTTCAGGTCCTTTATCCATTTTGAGTTTATTTTTGTGTATGGTGTGAGAAAGTGATCTAGTTTCATTTTTCTGCATGATGCTGTCCAGTTCTCCCAGCACCATCTGTGAAAGAGACTGTCTTTTTTCCATTGGATACTCTTTCCCGCTTTGTCAAAGATTAGTTGGCTGTACACTTTTGGGTCCAATTCTGAGTTCTCAATTCTATTCCATTGGTCTATGTGTCTGTTTTTGTGCCAATACCATACTGTCTTGATGATGACAGCTTTGTAGTAGAGGCTAAAGTCTGAGATGGTGATCCCTCCCGTTTTGGTTTTATTTTTCAGGATTACTTTGGCTATTCGGGGTCTTTTGTGGTTCCATACAAATTTTTGGATCGTTTGTTCTAGTTTTGAGAAGTATGCTGGTGCAATTTTGATTGGAATTGCATTGAATGTGTAGGTTGCTTTGGGTAGTAATGACATTTTAACTATATTTATTCTTCCTATCCGTGGGCATGGAATGTTTTCCATTTCTTTTTGTCTTCTTCAATTTCCTTCATAAGTTTTCTATAGTTTTCATCATACAGATCTCTTATATCCTTGGTTAGGCTTATTCCTAGGTATTTTATGGTTTGTTGTGCAATTGTGAATGGGATTAGTTTCTTGATTTCTCTTTCTGTTGTTTCGTTGTTGGTGTATAAAAATGCAACCGATTTCTGTATCTTGATTTTGTACCCTGCAACTTTGCTGAATTCTTAGGTCAGTTCTAGTAGGCTTCTGGTGGAGTCTGTAGGGTTTTCTATGTAGAGTATAATGTTGTCGGCGAAAAGTGAAAGTTTGATTTCTTCTTTGCCAATTCTGATATCTTTGATTTCCTTTTGTTGTGTGATGGCTGATGCTAGGACTTCCAGCACTCTGTGAAACAACAGTGGTAAGAGTGGACATCCCTGTCGTGTTCCTGATCTCAGGGGGGAAAGCTCTCAGTTTTTCTCCACTGAGGATGATGTTAGTTGAGGGCTTCTCATAGATGGCTTTCATGATGTTTAAGTAACTTCTTTCTATCCCAACTTTCTCGACGTTCTTTATTAAGAAGTGATGCTGTATTTTGTCAGATGCTTTTTCTGCATCTATTGACAGGATCATATGGTTTTTATCTTTTCTTTTGTTGATGTGATGTATCACATTGATTGATTTGCGAATATAGAACCAGCTCTGTAACCCAGGAACGAATCCTCCTTGATCATGGTGGATAATTATTTTTATGTGCTGTTAAATTCAATTTGCCAGTATCTTGTTGAGGATTTTTGCATCTGTATTCATCAAGGATGTTGGTCTCTAGTTGTCTTTTTTTGAGACTTCCCCAATATGTGGAAGGAAACAGACACTGAAATCCAAGAGGCACAGAGAACTCCCCTCAGATGTAACTTGAACCAATCTTCTGAACGACATATCATAGTAAAACTGGCAAAATATGAGGACAAAGAGAGAATTCTGAAAGAATCTAGGGACAAAAGGCCCCTAACATACAAAGGGAAACCTAACAGAATGGTGACAGACGTATATACTGAAACTTGGCAGGCCAAAAAGGAATGGCAGGAAAACTTCAATGTGATGAACAGAAAAAATATGCACCCAAGAATCCTGTATCCGTCAAGCCTGTCATTCAGAATAGAAGGAGAGATAAAAGGGGCTCCTGGGTGGCTCAGTCGGTTGGGCGTCCGACTTCGGCTCAGGTCATGATCCCACAGTTGGTGGGTTCGAGCCCCACATCGGGCTCTGTGTTGACAGCTAGCTTGGAGCCTAGAGCCTGTTTCAGATTTAGTGTCTCCCTCTCTCTCTCTGACCCTCCCCTGCTCATGCTGTCTCTCTCTCTCTCTCTCTCAGAAATTAAAAAAAAAATGTTAAAAAATGAAGGAGAAATAAAAGTCTTTCCAAATAAACAAAAATGGAAAGAATTCGTCACTACTAAACCAGCCCTACAAGAAATCCTGAGGGGGACTCTCTGAGGGAAATGTTGCAAGGAACGCAAGATACCAGAGACACCACCAGAAGCATAAATCCCACAAAGGACACAATTACTCTAAACCCATATTTTTCAATAATAACACTGAATGTAAATGGACTAAATGCCCCAATAAAGAGACATAGGGTAGCAGATTGGATAAAAAAACCAACAACAACAACAACAAAAACAAAATCCATGTATTTGCTGTCTATAAGAAACTCATTTTAGACTGGAGGACACCATCAGATTGAAAGTAAGGGGGTGGAGAAATATCTATCAAGCTACTGGAAGTCAAAAGAAAGCTGGAGTAGTGATGCTTATATGAGACAAACTGGACTTTAAATTAAAAACAATCACAAGAGATGAAGAAGGGTACTACATAATAATTACAGGGTCTATCCATCAGGAAGAGCTAACAATTATAAATGTCTATGCACCAAATATTGGAGCACCTAAATACATAAAACAGTTAATAACAAACAGAAACACTGTTATCGATAAGAACGTGCTAATAGCAGGGGACTTTAATATTCCCCTTACAGCAATGGATAGATCAACTAGACAGAAAATCACTAAAGAAATAATGGACTTTAAAGACACATTGGACCAGAAGGATCTGACAGATATATTTAGAACTCTACATCCTGAGGCCATGGAACTCACTTTCTTCTCAAGTGCGCATGGCACATTCTCTAAGATAGATTACACACTGGGACATAAAGCAGCCCTCAATAAATATAAAAGAATTGAGATCATACAGTGCACACTTTCAGATCACAATGCTATGAAACTTGAAATCAATTACAGGAAGAAGTCTGGAAAACCTCCGAAAACATGGAGGTTAAAGAACACCCTACTAAAGAATGAATGGGCCAATCAGGCAATTAGAGAAGAAATTAAAAAATATATGGAAACAAATGAAAATGAAAACACAACAATCCAAACTCTATGGGATGCGGCAAAGACAGTCCTAAGAGGGAAGTACATTGCAGTGCAGGCCTATTTCAAAAAATTAGAAAAAGCGCAAGTGCAAAATCTATCAGCGCACCTAAAGGAACCAGAGGAAGAGCAAGAAGAGAACCCCACACCATGCAGAAGAAGAGAAATAATAAAAATCAGGGAAGAAATAAACAATATAGAAACCAAAGAAACAGTTTAACAGATCAATGAAATCAAGAGTTGTTTTTTTGAAAAAATACACAAAATTGACAAACCTCTAGCCAGGCTTCTCAAAAAGAAAAGAGAGAGCATTCAAATAGACAAAATCATGAATGAAAAAAGACTTATTACAACCAACCACTCAGAAATACAAGCAATTATCAGGGAATACTATGAAAAATTATATACCAACAAATTGGACAACTTAGAAGAAATGAATGGACAAATTCCTAATCACACACACAGTACCAAAATTCATTTGGGAAGAGATAGAAAATCTGAACAGACCCATAACTAGTGAGGAAGTTGAATCAGTTATCAAAAATCTCCCAACTAATAAGAGCACTGGACCTGATGGCTTCCCTGGGGAATTCTACCAGACATTTAAAACGGAATTAATACCCATTCTTCTCAAACCATTCCAAAAAATAGAAATCGAAGGGAAACTTCCGGACTCATTTTACGAAGCCAAAATCACTTTGATTCCCAAGCCAGACAGAAACTCAGAAAAAAAAGAAAAAAAAAAAGCTTTACTTGATAATAAAGTTCATAAATGTTAGCAGTGAGCTGTGGTTTCCAGGAGAGTTAATTCAAACCTAAAAGACTAAGGTCCAGAAGGAAAAGGAGTTCTGGCTTCTTGTTTCCTGGTCAGACCCCATTTGAAGTCCTGTATACTGCTGTGGTCCCCCCACTTTAAGGGGAGACTCACACACTGGGATATATCCATGAGAGTGAGCTAGTTCTGGAGGGCCTGGGACCCAGGATTCATGAGAAACAGTTGGAGGATCTGAGGTTGTATGACTTTGAAAAGATTGAGGGGGATATTGTCTATGCATTTGGACTTCCAAATGGTCACTCTAAGTATAGGTAATAGATGGTCTCTATATGGCCCCAAAGGGCAGAGCTGGGAGAAAGCTATAATGAGATGCAACGAATAAAGTTTTTATGCTATCTGTCTAAAACTGGAGACAATTATTACTGAAGTAATAATTGGAGACATGTGAACAAAGGTTGGAAGAACTCACACTCTGGGAACTTGAAGCAGAGATTCTTATACTCTGAGAGTCTTAAAAACCAATATGTTAAAAATCCTCAAGTGAAAAGAGAGCCACTTTCAAATCATTATCTCATTCACTGCTAAGAACATCTTAGGTAGAAAGAATAGATATTAATCTTTATTTGACAGATAAGGTAAATGAGGTTCAAAAAAGTGTTGTCACTTGGCCATAATCACACTAGGAGTAAGAACCTGAAATTAAGCCATCTGACTTTATCAGTCATCCAGTCATTCATTTTATTCATTCAGAAAATGTGTATGTATAATCTAACTATCCACAATGCACTGTACTAGGCTGTAGGGATATAGACATGAAAAGACAGAAGTCCTTACTCTCAGAGAGCTCCCTTCCTAGTGGAAGAGACAGCCAAGAAACATTATGGAAATATGTTCTTTCTACCCTTTCTACCATTCCTCACATCCTAAGTGTTGAGATATGGGATCAGAGCCTTCAAATCAGCAAGGCCAATTGAAACCATGTCCAATGCTCTGAAAAAGTGTAGGTAATTGAACAAGGAACAGAGGGTGGATGGCTCAAGGGTTTGAGCAGAATCCTCCCCCGATTGCTGAAGGCCTTCTTAAGAATACTTCTCAATACCCTCTGCTGATGGCTAGAGTTGTAGATGGTTTATTAATATGCATATATATCTGCAGCAAGATATCCACATGATTTTTTTTGTATGTGCATGAAAGAGGGAAAGAAAGTACTACATGGTAAGATAGTATAAGGAACACTGAATTTGGAACAAGAAGACCTATTTTTAGCCTCTGTTCTGCCATTTGCTGCTCCAAAAAATTTAGGCAAATCAATTGATTAACCTCAAGCCTCAGTTTCCTCTTCTGTAAAAACTAAGGTAATAATAACTGATACCTCCCAGGATTGTTTTCTAAAGAGATATAAGTGTAAATATGAGGAGCGTTTTTGCAAAACATAAAGTGCTTACGTATGGTAAATGAATGTTCATAGCTATGTGGGTGGAAATATAGGTTCCAAGTCTTCCTGGGTTTAGATGTGCCTCTGTTTGGTCATATGTTGTGTTGTCTATAGCTCCTATACTTGTGTATGTGTCCTTTTGAGTGTGTGTGTGTTGATGGACTTAATTTGTATTTTCCAGTTGCTGATATGTAGATTCACCTCAGAAACACATTTTTTCATTCCTTAACCTCTAGTCTCAGACCAAAAGACATTTTAATATTCTTTTGTCTGAGAAATACAAGTTTCAACCTATGTTTTGAGAGCCCTTCCTCTTCTTCCCATCATCCCCAAAGCACTTTGCTTATGTTCAACTCAGCCACGTGTATACGTGTAGATGAGAGCCCATATGTAGATGTGTCTCAGTGAGAAGAATGCGGGGCCTTCAACCAAGTTTGACATGCCTCTCAGAACCAGCTACATCATGTGTCCCTGGACCTCCTCATGGGCTCCAGAGGATGTGTTTCTGGTAGGTATAATGCCTCAGGGGAAGGGGGGGAACTGTTCTCTACTTCCTCTCACACATCTATCACTACCCAAACCCTTCAGCCTCCCCTTCTCCAAAGCTTTGAGATTAGAGGATGAGTGGTCTGGCTTTACTTTCCTCAGATCAATGAAACCTCAAATGTGCTTCCAGATGACTGGGCTCAAAGATATTCAGCCAATTTTTCTGTATCAGAATGTTTAGGAGAAGAAAGAGAGCCTGGAGAGAGCACTCTGTGTTTAACTCATAGAAACACTGAGTTTTAGAGCCAGTCCCATTTTTCATCATTGCCTAACCCACCTCTTCCATATCCTTCTGAAAGGATGAAAACAGAAATCAGAATCCTAGAATATCATACCTTTAACTAGGCTACATGCCCCATTTTATATGTAAGGACGTTAAGGCCAAGAGCAGCCAATGAACTTGCTCAGGGAGAAACCTAGCTCTCATGATTCCCAGGAAAGTGTTCTTCCACTGGGTCTCCAGATTCAAGAGCATAAGGATCAAGCCAGTTAGTTAAAAAAAACAAAAGGTCCTATAGTTCTGTTGCTGTGGAGACATCTCCTAAAAACAGAAGCTGAATAATTCTAAGGGAGAAAAATAAAAATGCAGAGACTAACTGGTAAGTGTCTCTGCCAAGAGCAAACCTGGACAGAGTACCTACAATTACTCATGGCAGGATCTAAGACTCAGGAAAAATATGTCCAGCAACTTATCTGGAAACTGTAGAGGTCTTGTTCCCCTTG
This sequence comes from Proteles cristata cristata, assembly GCA_017311185.1. NCBI lineage: Eukaryota > Metazoa > Chordata > Mammalia > Carnivora > Hyaenidae > Proteles > Proteles cristata. The sequence continues at coordinate 26,183 of JAESUZ010004899.1, forward strand.
CAACATGAGTTGGAGATCTCCAACAAAATCTTCTAAAATCAAAGGTTGTGGCTAGCATTCTCTTCTCATCTCCCAGCAACTTGAACAGCTCCAGGCTTTCCTGATTGATGATGTTTGTCATAGAAATGAGATCATCCTGGCTTCCTGGGCAAAGAGGCCTCTGTCTGGATCCACCCACTGACTGGCTGTGTCCCAGAGCTGTAAGTGCACCAGTTCTCTGGTGCTCCACACTTTGGTTGTTTCCATTTTCTAGGGAGCTGGATCAGCACAGTATGCCCTAGAAGTCATATGGTTGCCTGATGGTCTAGGGGGGTTTCTTCTCATCCCTAAAGGTTCTGGTCTCATAGATTACATGGAAAATGGAGACAGAAGTAATGAAATAACTTTACCTCATCATATTTACTCATTTATCATCTCATTTATTTCTTGAAAGTATTCCACTCCTACCTAAGTTCTCTGACTCCCTAGGCATGGCTGGACTAGGGATACTTCCACTTCCTGTTCAGTGTCATACTTTTCCCACTTTAAGGTCTCTGCAGATACTGTTCCTTCTGACTGGTACACTTTCTGCGACACTCTTCCTCTGGTTATTTGCATGACTGGCTCTTTCCCTTCATTTAGATCTCAGTTTAAATATAACTCCGTTCTTTAACCATTCTTTCTAAAATAGAATGCCTCCTACCCTCATCCCAGGGGGAAAAAAAACACTTTATTCTCAATATCAGATATTTGTCTCCTTCACAGCACTTACTATTGTTTGTAATAATGTATTTGATCTATGTGTTTACTTAATATCTTCCTTCTTACAGTATGCAGAATAACAGAATACTGGTCCCACCAAAGATGTCCACATCTTAATCCCCAGAACCTAGAGATGTGTTATATTATATAATAAAGATGAATTAAGATTGCAGATAGAATTAAGGTTACTAATCATTTGACCTTGAGATGGAGAGATTATCCACAGCCAAGGAATGTAGGAAGTTTCAAGAAACTGGAAAAGACAAGGAAATTGATTCTCCCCTAGTCTACAGAAGCAATGCAGCCTTGTTAACCCATTTTAGACATCTGAACTCCAGAATTGTAAGAGAATAAATTAGCGCTGCTTTAAGCTACTAAGTTTGTAGTGATTTATTACAGTAGTCATAGGAAGCTATTACACTCCCCATTAGATTATGACAGATATTCTTTTTCAAACTTTCATATATACAGATGATGATTTTCAAACAATAACCTTTTCTAGAGCACCTGCTATGTGACATGTGCAGTGGTAGGACCTTTCTCATGTTATTTGCAGTGGTAATGGTCTGTTTTTCACATGTTATGTCTTATTGTCTCATTTACTTCTTGCCTTGGCAAGGTAGAGATTCCTAGCCCTACTATGAAAAGGGTCAAAGAAGGTATTAGCCCTCTCAAAGACCATATATCCAGTGAGTATAAGAGCTAGAATTAGAATCCAGCTCTCCAGACATCCAATAATAATTTCATATTATCTACATCCACCACTCCCTTACACACAATCTCTCATACACTGAACCTATCTTATTTCTTCCCTTAAACAACATTCTGAACATTCCTACCTTCTCCTTGATGAAGTGATATACCCTGCATTTTATTTTGTGAAAGACAAAATAAATATACCCATTCATTTTGTGAAAGACAAAACTGAGTAGAAAGATCACAGGATTTGGCCTTCCAGCGTAGGTTTGAGTGCTCACTTGATGACTTATGGACAGTGATCTTTGGTATTCTCTCCTCATCCAGAGTCAAGACCTACTTTTTCCTTACAACTGCATTTCTCTTTTTTTTAATTTTTTTAAATGTTTTATTTATTTCTAGGAGAGAGAGAGACAGCATGAGCAGGGGAGGGTCAGAGAGAGAGGGAGTCACAGACTGAAGTAGGCTCCAGGCTCTGAGCTGGCAGTCCGCACAGAGCCCGACGCGGGGCTCGAACCCACGAACCGCGAGATCATGACCTAAGCGAAAGCCGGACGCTTAACCGACTAAGCCACCCAGGCGCCCCAACAACTGCATTTCTCTTAAGTGCAGCTGAATTTCTCTAGTCAAGCTGGTATCTTCATTTTCCAGATCTGTTCTCCACCGTACCCCCACAAACACTGAAAACCAATATTTATTGAGTGCTTATTATGTGCCAAATCCTTTGCTAAGTACTTAATATGCATTATTATTTCATTTAAATCCTCACAGCCTTAAATCATAGGTATTATTATCAGCATGTTATAGATGAGGAAGCTGAAGCTGAGAGAGATTAAATAATTTGCTCAAGGTAATTGGCACCTGTAGATAACAAGCTATCATCCCCGATACTCTGATGCAGGACCCACACTTTTAATTACTATACTCATTCTACACACACACACACACACACACACACACACGCCCTGAACAGTCACACCTTAAAGACTTTCCTGTAGTTCCTCCTTCCTCCTGGAAAGTGGGAATGGTGGGGAGGAGTAAGGAAAGTGTTACATCAAATAGAAGGAACAGAATCTACAAAGTCAAAGAAGCAAAAGGGATCACAGAAACTTAGAAATCTACTATTTGGATCTGGATTAGACTGGAGCATTGGGTCATAAACATGTTCCACCTCAAACAGGTTCCACATCACAGACGTCTCCAACTCAACATTTCCAAAAACCCCTTCCTATCTTTTCTATCATACCTGCTCTCCTTCAGAAACCTAAGAGTCATCCTTAACACTTCCTTCTTCCTTATCCCCAGGCAAGTTAAGACTATTGCTAAGTCCTATCAAAGGGTCTCCTAACTAGTTTTCAAATCTATCCACTTCTTTTCATCTCCACTGTTGGTACCCTGGTCCCAGCCAAGTTGAATGGATCACTGCAGAAGGTTCCTAACTGATCTCCCCATATCCTTTCTGGCTTTCCTACAATATATTCTCCACCAAACAGTCATAGGATTTTTTTAAATATTAAAATCTGATCATGTCACTCTCCAGCTTAAATGTCTTCAATGGCTTCTCCTCTTTGCTCATGATAAAGAACAGAATCTTTGTCATGGTCTTTAAAAGCTCTTTGATATCTGGCTCTGCCTACCTCTTTAACCTCTCAATCAACTCTCCCTGTTACTATTTGGCTCCCAGACACACTGGCCCTCTTTCTATTTCTAAAATGTATCATTATTCTTTTAATCCATCCCCTACAAAGATCTTTTCATGCTATATATTCTGCAGAAGGCACACACTCCTCCACTCTTACAACTTACCTAGTTAACACCAACCCAATCCTTCATTTAGATAAAATATTACTTCTTTTGGAACTTTTCTAAAACCTAGTAAGGCTCCCTGCCATATGTCCTCAGAGAACTAGCCAGTCTTCCTCCAGATAACCTAACCACAGTTTTTAAGTATACATTTATTTGAGTCTTGAGTTGAGTAATATCTACTTCCCCAAGAAGTCTATAAATTCTTTCAGAGCAAGAACAGTGTCTATTTTTTACCACTATAGAATTCCAATGCCTAACACAGTGTTTGGCACATGATATAGTTGGTACTTGGTAAGTATAAATAAATGAGAGGTGGTAAGTTTGCAAAGGGTCTTGCACCTCATGCTAAGGGTTTTTATTGTTATTCTGAGAACAATAAGAAACTGCTGATGTTTTCAAAACACATGAGTGACTTGATCAAGTTTTGCTTTTAGAAAGGATAACATTGCCGAACAAAGGAAGACAGATTAGAGGGGATGAGATATAATGTGGGGTATAGAACTCAGTTTGGAAGCCACTGTAACAGTTTAGACACAATTATGAGGATCTGAGCTATTTTATTTCATGTAGGCCAACCATCTCTCAATTTATCTGTCTCTGCACTCATTCCACAAGTGACCTGAGGCAATTTACTTCAGAACAGCAACACAATTATAAAAATAAATAAATAACAATTTTAAATAAAATTAAATAAACATGAAAAATGTGAGAATCAGGAAGTCTTTTACCCTGTTGATGAAGGTCAAAGAGAAGGAGAAATTAGTATGATATGGAAGCCACTAAAGTTCACACAGCTGAACTATGAATTTGGCCCTGAGCTTCCTGGAGTCTGTGTGGAAAGGGAGATGTAATCAGCACATAGTTTTCATTATAGAAAAATAAAAGGCATTATTCTTCAGTTATGACTAGGGAGATACTATTAAGAATGGAGAGGGGAGCCTGGTTGGCTCAGTCGGTTAAGCAACCAACTTCAGCTCAGGTCATGATCTAGCGGTTGGTGAGTTCCAGCCCTGCGTTGGGCTCTGAGGCTGACAGCTCAGAGTTTGGAGCCTGTTTCAGATTCTGTGTCTCCCTCTCTCTCTGCCCCTCACTCATTCACACTCTGTCTCTTTCCTTCAAAAATAAATAAACATTAAAAAAAAAAGAATGGAGGGGCACCTGGGTGGCTCAGCCGGTTAAGTGTCCTTGACTTCAGCTCAGGTCATGATTTCAGGTTGCTGGGTTTGAGCCCCACATTGGGTTCTGTGCTGACAGCTAGCTCAGAGCCTGGAGTCTGCCTTCCGATTCTGTGTCTCCTTCTCTCTCTGACCCTCCCTTGCTCATGCTGTCTCTATCTCTCTCTGAAAAATAAATAAAACAAAAAAATTTTAATGTAGAGAATAGGATAAATTAGAGAGAGATTAAAAGAGGTTGAATTGCTAGGACTTCGTGATTAGGAACTCTATAAACCAATTTGTGGGGTAAGGAAAAGATGATAAAGTTTTCAGTGATAGTGAGCTTGAGTTACCCATGAACCATCCAGGTGAAGAGGTCCAACAGTAGTTGAGTTGTCTCATCTCAATATTTCCTCCACCGTTCCCTACCCTCCGTCACTCCACCACGCATCTCCTCTGTGTTGGAATCACACTTAATCATCCCTGAGTAGGTCTCAACTCTGTTCCTTTGAGCCTACTGTTCCTTAAGTTTTATAATACTTGTCTCCATGACCAACTGCTACTCACCCTTGCTAACCCAAGGCAAATGTCATTTTCACTGAGAAGCTGTCCTACCACCCACAGAAACTCCCTTCCTGCTTCTGTGCTCCCATTATGCTTTAGACACCAAACTTTCCCACTGTCCTCTAATTACTATTGTCTGCCTTCTCCATTAGACTGTCAGCTAAATGTACATGCTTTAGGGAAACTCCATAGAGGGGAAATAAAGAGAACCCCATGCTATGGTGACCTGCGAGTAGGAGGGGTCATTACACAAAGCCCAGAAGACAGCTGGGGAAAACTCCTCCAGTGCAGATGAGAACAGGACCAGAGCAGAGATCCATGGGGACACATTGCCAGGGGGCAGTATCTGCCAAGGGTAGAGGGGCGGTGCCCTGGGCTCTTGACCCTAGAGCAGCCTGGGGAACATACTCTGGGAGCAACAATCTGAAGGTCAGCCAACCTGGGCTCAGACCCTTCCTGATTCTGCCCACATACGGGAGGATGGGGCTAAATCTTCACACAGGAGCCAGGTTCCTCCCAGCCCAGTATCACAGAAATGAGTCAGTTATGGCTTAGTTTCAGCTCCATTACTGGCATCTTGGGCCAGGAAAGTGTTAGTCTTGTTGTGAGATTCAGGATAATTAACTTTGTATTGCTTTTGTTAATCCTTCTCTATTTACCCTGGAGTTACAAGTGGGTTCAAGAGAGTTATATATCTGACTCAAGTTTAAAAGCCTTCAGTGGTATTCTGATACTTATAAGCTAAATTCCAAACTCCTTAGCAAGGCATATCTGACTAGCTTAAGCTGTCCACTTAAACATCACCTTTCTTTCCAGTGATACAAAAATGGGACTGGACTGAAAAGCCTTATTTTCTGACTCCTTTGGACTTTTGGGCATGATGTTCCCATTGCCTAAAATGATTTTCCCATGCTGGCTTCCTCCTTTCCCCACTGTTCCTGTTTACCTGAAAAACTGGTAATTTTCCTTTAGTCTCACTTCACCTTAACTGACGTCTCCTCCCTGACCATAACCACTTTCCCAGACTGGATTCTTTTCTCCTGCCCTGAGCTCCCACAGTTCCTTGAACTTCCTTTTCTCTTTGAACTCAGATAGCATTTGTAGGAGAAATTAAATATGATACCCCCCAAAAGGACATATGGGCTTATGGGAGTCAAGGATATGGTTTGACAATGCTTTGTGACTCTGGAATGAAGGAAATGGGCATCAAGGTGTGCTGAGTTTTAGTCTTAGCTCTGCCACTAATGAGCTGCATTATCTTGTTATCTGTATTATCAGTTATTTTGCCTCTCTACGCCTCCATATCTCCATTTGATGGTAGGATAGGACTGAAAGATGTCAGTGGCCAATTCCAACTCTGAAATACTAGGATTTTTTTAAATGTGGGGGAAGAGATAAATGAACTCATATGAGAGAAGAAAAGGATAAATGAGAGCCATCCCATCATCACAATGCACATTACAGATTTAACTGTCAAGAATCCTGTGACTTTCCAGCCTGTCAGGTACTGCTTATTATTTACAACATTCTGTTCAGTATTGTATGTATTGTTTTACAGATCACTGAGTCCTTCACTTGCATTATTTCATTTTATAGCAGCTAGTGAGAGACAGAACAAACATTTAAAGGCTGTCTTTAGGTCTTTATTTATTTATTTATTTTAATGTTTTATTTATTTTTAGGAGAGAGAGAGAGAGAGAGAGACAGCGTGAGCAGGGGAGGGTCAGACAGAGAGGGAGACACAGACTGAAACAGGCTCCAGGCTCCGAGCTGGCAGTCAGCACAGAGCCCGATGCGGGGCTCGAACCCACGAACCACCAGATCATGACCTAAGCGAAAGTTGGACGCTTAACCTACTAAGCCACCCAGGCGCCCCTGTCTTTAGGTCTTTAAAGGTGTTCTTTAGAAGAGAAAACTGAGGGAGAGAAATAAGTGGTTGTCACAATCAGTGCTCAAATGACTTAAGGTTTAAATACTTGCAGTCACCCTTTGTAGAGTCACCAACCTTTCCAATTTTCAAGGGATGTGAGATTTTCAGTTTTAAAATGAAAGAAGTCCAGGCAAACCAGAAAGTTTGGTTATCTATACAATTAACTAGCCCTCCTGATCCTAAGCACCCTTGAGGTAAGCGGATGTAGCTGGGGAGCAGTGGAGTAGTACCATCCCTCCCCCATGGTCCTGCCCTACTGAGGACCAGGAGGCTAATCTAGCCCTGTTTGTTCTTCCCTAGTCTGGGTTACCTCTGACTGGGATTCTATTAGCTTAATAGTTCACACCCTGGATGAATGTTAGAATAACTTGGAGAGATTTTCAAAATTAATATGCCTCGACCCCAAGCCAGATCAATTAAATCAAATCCTCTGGTGTGAATAAAGTCTATTCACCAGTATTTTTATAAGCTCTCTGAGTGATTCTAATGTGCAGCCAGGCCTAGGAACTACTGCGTCTATCTGTTCTAAGTTTAACTACAGAATATATTAGGTCCCTGGATAGAAAAAATTCTCTCCCAAAGGCCTTCTCCCTTCTTCTGCCTTTCCTAGCCTTCCAGCATACAAAATTTCCTCTGGACTCTCAAAAGAGGCCTTCTGCAGAATGCGGAAGTCCTTCCCCATCCCTCTCCTTTTCCTAGCAGCTTAAGGTGATCTCCTTCCTGAAATTGGCATTTTTGTAAAAGAATTTTGGAAATCATCAAGATTAAAAGGACAAAGCACTAATGGTGAAAAATTAGATACTGGGGAGGTCACTAATGGTGAAAAATTAGACACTAGGGAATCACACTACCTAGGTAACCTCCTACCTCTCAGCTTAATAATGGAGATAATTTAAACTAGGACCCAGTAGGAGAAAGAGCTGTGGAAGTTCTAGTCTTGCTGGAAGCTTTGCAGTTCTCACAGGTCATATTTTGTAGGAGAAGGAAGGGGCTGGTGGGAGCAGGGTAGCTAGGCAATGAAAGGAAGGATCTCTGCAAGGGTCGGGCTGGAAAGCCAGGGTAACTGTGGTTTTGTTCTCTCTCACTGCAAGTCTAATTCAAGGCTTCTGGCTTTGTCTTCCCCATCAGCCCCAGGCAAGCAGTGTAGGCCCACAGCATTTGTCAAGTCTGAGACTCACAAAAACTAGAAGAAAAGTGAGTTGGAGGCCACCTAACTGACTCTGTGACCCTCTCTTTACATACCTTCACTGGTGATAAGCTTACTCCAATCCTTAGTTGGATAGCCTAATCCATCACAAGAGAGTTAGGGCATTCAAAGAGCTTCTTTTATTTAATCCAAAATTGGTTTCCCTGGAATTTTTAACTTTTGGCTCCAATTCCTTCAACTATTTCCCTGATTTAGGTCCACTCTTTCTTAGCTCACTTGCTTCCTTTTTGGACAGGATCCAATTTGTCATTTGTCTGTGTACCTGCTAACATGCCATGCCCAAAACTGGACCTGGACTCTGCCTAATAAAGAGATGAACGTCTTCTAGAAATGATATTTCTATTAATATAGTCCAGGATATTACACACACACACACACACACACACACACACACACACACACACACACCATAATTTACATTCTCAACCTGCTGATATATAATCTGCTTTACACTCAACAGTATTTCCTTGTATGTCAACTAAAATGAGTCTATTTTAGCATTTTAAGTGGTTTCATTGAATGGATATACCATGGTTTGTTTAACCATTCTGCTATCAAAGGACACTTGGACTGTTTCCAATTGTGTATCATCAAACAACATTATGCACATATTTCTGCACAGTGGTCCACGTTTATTGCTCAATTGGTCAAAGGGTGAGCAAATTTTAAATTTTGATACATGTCACCAAAAAATCCTTAGATAAATTGTTCTAACTCCCATTTCATTTCCATGAACAGTGCATGCAAGTGCTTTTATCTTGACATGCCAACAATACTGGGTATTAGTCATTTTAATCGTTTTCAATATGCTAGACCAAAACAAATCCCCATCATCTTTATGTTCATTTATTTAATTGCTAATGAAGTTGATCATTTTTTATGTTAAGTTAGTTATTTATATCTTTATAAATTATTTATTAATATTATTTAATCAGTTCTTCCTGAGGTCTTATCTTTTAATTACTGATTTATAAAATTTCTTTATATTTTAAGGATATGAACCCTTTTTATGTCAAATATCTTACAGATTTGTCCCTAGTTTGTCCTTTGTCTTTTAATTTTAATTTTTGAAACATATTTTTTAAATTTTTAGATCACCATCCTCTATCAATATTCATTTTGTTATTTATGTCCTATACTATCAAGGTTATAAAAATTTCAATCTATATTTATTTTTAATCCATTCAGGTCCTCATTCCAGCTACTATACTTTTCTTCCTTCCACCTCTGCCTTCCATGGAATCTACTCTCCTCTGCTCTCTGCTAGGTAACTGGTAGATTAAAACTCATAAACTGAAATATGCTAATAGCTGCCTATATGTTCTCAGGTTCACAGGTATGTTATCCTGACATGTTGATAGGAAATTCTTGGAAGTAACTGTTATCCCAAAGGAATACCTCTCTAATGGTGTAATTCTAAGCACTAAGACAGATGGGTGAAGGAAATGATTTGGAGGCCGCAGGTTCAGGGATGTAGGTGGTATAGTGGAAATAGTATCAGGTTTAAAGTTAAACAAATCTGCATTTTGGATACCAGCACTAGCTGTGTGACCAATTTATATTCCCTCTCTAGGACCGAGTTTCTTAATCCATAAAATGAGAATACTACTATCTGTTCTTTATAGTTATTTCTTGTTTGTCATCTGTGTCCTCCCATCCAGTCTCATTACCACCAAACTCCCAGCATCCAGCTCTTGACAGCTAAAAGGTGCACAGTGAATGTTTATTACTTGAATTAATGGATCCATGGAAAAGTGGCTGGAAAATAGGTACTGTGTAGGTTTCTGTGTAGGTACTGTGTAGGTTCCTGTGGTTTCTTTCCCTCTCAGATTCCTCCCAGAGCAGGCCCAACCTTTAACTGCCCCCATGGAAAAAAACCTCTTACATTTCTACCCTCTCCAATTTCAGACAGTAAGAAATGGCCTCCTTTTCCATGATTAAGAAGATAGCCAAGAACACCTGGGCTAAGACAAACCTGTGGGCAAAAGGGGACCACTCTCTATTTGCCTCAGCGTGGCAGGGTATGCTGCCAAGGATGTGCCAGTCTTTTCTGAGGGCACCACACCATACTCACCTGCTGGTTTAGGATCCAGGAACCCTGGAGCCCATAACCTTCTTACTTCCCAAATAGACAGCAAACTTCCAATCTGGGAGATTCATACTGGGGTCTTGGCTCTATCACTTATTTATTCTGCAACCTTGGAAAATTCACTTTCACTTTTCAGGGTCTCTGGAAAAATGGAGCTCATAATACTTGCCCTACTTTCCTCATAAGGAGCAAGTGTGACAATGAGAGGTCCACATATTTGTTGTAGCACTTCATACCTGCAGAGTTATTTAATTGCATCCTCACCACGACCCCATGTGGTGAGTATCATGATGCCTGTATTACAGGATATGAAACTGGGACTCAGCAACGTTAAGTAAATTGCCTAAGATCACACAGCTATCCAATTGGCACAGTTGGATTTAAATTCAGATCTCTCTGATTACTGCTGCTCCTACTGAATGCCAGGCACTGTGCTAGGCACTAGGGATATCATCATCAAGTCCTAGTTCCTGAGGGAGCTTACAGTTTAGTAGATGAGGAAGATGTGTAAATAAATGACCAAGGTACAGGGTGATAAATAAAATGACAGAGAGATTATGGGAGAATGGAGGAAGGGCATCAAATCCAGCCTTGAAGGAGCAGAAAAGGTTTTTTTTGTTTTGTTTTGTTTTACATTTATTTATTTTTGAGAGACAGAGTGTGAGCAAGGGAGGGGCAGAGAGAGAAGGAGACACAGAATCTGAAACAGGCTCTGAGCTATCAGCACAGAGCCCGACGTGGGGCTTGAACCCACGAACCCGTGAGATCATGACCTGAGCTGAAGTCTGGTGCTTAACCGACTGAGCCACCCAGGCGCCCCAGAAAAGTTTTACAAAATTGTGGAGCTTGAGCTGAAATTTGAAGAGTAAGCAGCAGTTCTCCACATAGACCAGGGAGAGGGAAACTCATGCCAGGCAGAAATAACATCAAGTACACAAGAGAGAAGTGTGAAAACATACATCAACCATAAAACTGCATTAATTAGAACAGTTTGGTACCAAAGAAAGAACAAAAAAATCAGCTAGTCAGCAAAGAGTTTATTCATAGTCAAATATGCATAAGAGAATTTGTTTATCACCTGTTGAATTTCATTCAGTGAATATTTTATTAAAAACCTATGATTTGATATGTGCTCTATTAGGTATTGAAGATACAGCTGTATAAAAAATCATTGCCATCATGGACCTTACATTTAGTGGGAGAGACAGACAATAAATAAATCAGTCTAATATGTAGTAAATTCGATGGTGATAAGTATTAAATAATAAAGCAGAGCAGGAAATAAAGGATGTGAGGTAAGTACTAAATTTAGATAAAGAGGTCAGAGAAAGCCACATTGAGAAAACCGCATTAAATAGTAACATGAAGAAATTGAAGGGACAAGCAAATTATCTGGGAAAGAGCATTATAGGCAGAGGGATTAGCAAGGGCAAAGGTCCTGAGTTGATAGTTCATGTGTTCTTAGAGCAACAAGGAGGGGCGCCTGGGTGGCTTAGTCGGTTAAGCGTTCGACTTTCGCTTAGGTCATGATCTTGCGGTTCGTGGGTTCGAGCCCCGCCTCTGACTGCCATCTCAGAGCTTGGAGCCTGTTTCAGAGTCTGTGACTCCCTCTCTCTCTGACCCTCCCCTGTTCATGCTGTCTCTCTCTGTCTCTCCTAGAAAAAAGAACAAGGAAGCCCTTATGGGTGGATCAGAGAGAGATAGAATGACAGGGGATTAGGTTGGAGAGATGGTTGCCTTTGGATGGCAGTAAGGCATGGAAAGTTCGACGCGTTTTACTTTTCATTTTACTACACTGTTTGAATTTCTACATGTAGACATGTGTTAACTATTGTGGGTTTTATTTTTCTTGTCTTTTTTTTTTCTTTTTTTTAGAGAGAGAGAGAGAGAGAGAATGTCAAGTTATGAGAATGTGAAGAATGGCAGTTTTGAAGGTTCCAAAAGGAAACATGGCAAGTAAGGGAAGAATTTGGAATGTTAAGTGGGGGCTAAATCACAATCAGGCCTAGTCTTTTGTGTCAGGCTAAGGAGTTTGGGATTTTATCCAACATGTACTGGGGAGCTAATGAACTCTTTAAGCAGAAGTCACACAGGCAGAGCTGGTTCTCCACTCCTACCCCCATCCCCAAATAGTATAGGTTTTTCTGGCCAGTAGAGAAACTAGTAGAGACCAGATTGCCCAGGGAGAGTCTGGAATCCATGCCAGAAATACAAAACTAGGGTAGAAGTGAAGGAGATGGATCTAAGATATTTTTTCTCCCTTCCTTTAGAGAGATATTAATTGCACCCTCTTCAGCACTCCACACACATACATATTGAGGGAGAAAGACCAACTGACCTCTTGGACCCCTCCGAGCAAAGAATGAAAGTAGGCCTCAGTTCTTTTATCATGAATGAATCTTTTGGCATCTCAGGCTGAATGGAGGGGTAGAAGCCTTCTGGGATATTTTTAAAGCATCTAAAAATAGCATCAAGGCCTTAGTCAGAGAACACAAGGCCTGGACACTGACTGAACATTGGAACTCACAGTCTTTGCCAAGTTCCCACCCTAGGCTCCATCCTCTTACTAAATAAGTCAGTTTTCCCTCCTTCCTTAGCTGTTTCGTTGGAGGCTCCACCCAAGCCTAAAAAGTTCAAATTTAGCCCTAAGTCTCCATCCCTAACTCTCCTGGAAAGAAAGCTCAAAATACAGCAGCTTATCCTCTCTATAAGCCCCTGTGGGTTCTGGGATGGGAAAGAAAATAAGACAGGGAAAAGTTGAGACCAAGACACATGCCCATAGAGGTCAAGAAGCAAAGGAAGAGACACTGGGATATGAAAAAAAATAGAGAAGGAAAGAGAATAAGGAGAAAAACAGAAAGGATAAGCTAAAAAGAGAAACAGAGTCTGAAATTTGGGAAAAGAAGGAGAAAGACCCAGAGACAGAAATAAATACAGAGGGAAAGAAAAAAGCAAAAGGAAAGAGTAAAACACGTATATAGAGTCAGAAACAGGCAGAGAAAATGGGAGAGTGGGATCCAGAGAAAAGAGAAGGAGCCTCAGTTCCTTGTTTTGTCCTAAACCTTTGTATCAAGCCAATGACCTGTGAGTGAGGCCTGAATTGAGCCTTGAACATAGGTTCTTCAAACCCAATTCCTCAGGGGTAGGAGCTGGCAGGGCCCCCCTGAGGCCTGACTGAGAGACCAAGGTAAGTATGGCAGTGAGCCCATGCAGCCCTCATATTTGCATGGTGTTGTCACCAGACACTCATACCCACCATATACTGCAGATAGGCCAACAAATAGTCACCCTTAAAGCAAGTGCTTAATGTTTATTTATTTATTTATTTTGAGAGAGAGAGAGAGAGAGAGAGAGAGAGAGAGATCTGTAAGCAGGTTTCCAGCTGCCAGCACACAACCCAACGCGGGGCTCCAACTGAAATCAAGAGTCGGATGCTTAACTGAGCCTTCCATACACCCCTATATTTGATATTTAAAACTACTTCAGGGGATTCTGGGTGGCTCAGTCAGTTAAGTGTCCAACTTTTGATTTCGGCTCAGGTTATGATCTCACAGTTCAACTCGTGGGTTCCAGTGCCCCATGGGGCTCTGCACTGGCAGCACAAGGCCTCCTTGGAATTCCCTCTCTTCCTTTTTACTGCTCTTCCCCCACTCATGTTCTGTCTCTCAAAAATAAATAAACATTAAAATAAATAAATAACTTCAAATAAAAAGTCATATTAAGAGATATCAGAATATTAATGAACTTCTTTACACTGATTTCAATGGCTTATTATTATTTTTATTTTTAATTTCATAGGATCAGGGACACTAGAACCTATTCATCATTTAGGGCCTTTTCTTCACCTAACCTGGCATCATAGTTCTAAGTGTTAGGGTAAGGTGGGATATACTGCCCTTCTGGGCCTGTTTCGATGCCTCTCTGACTGCTACTTCTCAGTCATCTTTGTCAGGGTCCCTGGACAAGAAGTAGAAACTTTTTTTAGCAAAAATCTCTTTTGGGGGTTGTGAGGGCCAGCTGGGGAGAAAGCAAAGAGATTTCTCCAAGAAGGTGAATAAAGGGTGTCTGGTCTGATGGTAATGCATTAGCCCACATAGGTTTATGGCCAATTCTGTCCTGAAATACTGTGTGACCTTGGTAACTGACTTCAACTTTCTGAAACTCAGCCTCCTTCTTAATAAAACGGAACTATTACCCATTGTGCTGGAGTTCTCATGAGGTTTGCAGGAGAATAAGCTATTAGATACTGCAAGTGTAAGAATATTTCCTATTACTACAAATAGCTTTAGGAAATATTGGACCATTAAGGTGAACACAGCTCTTGGTAAAGATGAGGCTCACTGAATTTCACTAGGGCAGGAATAAGAGGACAGAGCAAGAAAGCCTGAGAGAAGCCTGGGGAAAACCAGGGGAAAACCAGGGGAAACCGAAGCAGAGTTACAAAAATGGAAATCTGACTTTATTCTCTTAATAAGAACTGGGATGTGATTAATTTTATGGCTTTATTGGACTTTGGTGGTGATGGGTTAGAGATGAATTATAAATATATATAATATGTAAAAAGCTCTTTATAAAAGAAACTTTTAATAAGTTATTTATAGATTTTGGATACCAACTCTTTATCTGATATGTCGTTTGCAAATATCTTCTCCCATTCTGTCGGTTGCCTTTTAGTTTTGCTAATTGTTTCCCTCACTGTGCAGAAGTTTTTTTTTTATTTTGATGAGGTCCCAATAGTTCATTTTTGCTTTTGTTTCCCTTGCTTCTAGAGACGTGTTGAGTAAGAAGTTTCTGTGGCCAAGGTCAAAGAGGTTCTTGCCTGCTTTGTTCTCTAGGATTCTGATGGCTTCCTGCCTTACATTTAGGTCTTTCATCCATTTTGAGTTTATTTTTGTGTATGGTGTAAGAAAGTGATCCAGGTTCATTTTTCTGCGTGTTGCTGTCCAGTTTTCCCAACACCACTTGCTGACTCAATACCCAAAAAATAAATAAGCCAGTGAAGAAATGGGCTAAAGACATGAACAGACACTTCTCCAAAAAAAAACATCCAGATGGCCAACATACACATGAACTGATGCTCAACATCATTCATCATCTGGCAAATACAAATCAAAACCACAATGAGATACCAGCTCACACCCGTCAGAATTGCTAAAATCAGGGGCTCCTGGGTGGCTTAGTCGGTTAAGCGTCCGACTTTCGCTTAGGTCATGATCTCGCGGTTCACGGGTTCGAGCCCCGCGTCAGGCTCTGTGCTCACTGCCAGCTCAGAGCCTGGAGCCCGTTTCAGTCTGTGACTCCCTCTCTCTCTGACCCTCCCCTGCTCACGCTGTCTCTCTCTCTCTCCTAGAAATAAATAAAACATTTTAAAAAAATAAAAAAAAAAGAATTGCTAAAATCAGCAAATGAGGCAACAACAGATGCTGGCGAGGATGCAGAGAAAGAGGATCTCTTCTGCACTGCTGGTGGAAATGCAAACTGGTACAGCCACTCTGGAAAACAATATGGAAACTCCTCAAGAAATTAAAAATAGAACTACCCTACAACCCAGCAATTGCACTACAGGTATTTATCCAAGGGATACAGGTGTGCTGTTTTAGAGAGACTCTTGAATGCTGACAAAAACTGAGGACTGACGGATGTGGGGGGGAGGAGGGGTGGGCATGGAGGAGGGCACTTGTGGGGATGAGCACTGGGTGTTATGTGGAAACTAATTTGACAATAAACTATTTGCAAAAAATAAATAAATAAAGGGACACATGCACCCCAATGTTTATAGCAGCACTAACAACAATAGCCAAAATATGGAAAGAGCCCAAATGTCCATCAACAGGTGAATGGATAAAGAAGATTTGGTATATATATATATAATGGAGTATTACTCAGCAATCAAAAAGAATGAAATCTTACCAGTTTACATTCCCACCAACAGTGTAGGAGGGTGCCCGTTTCTCCACATCCTCGCCAGCATCTAGAGTTCTCTGATTGGCTCATTTTAGCCACTCTGACTGGCGTGAGGTGGTATCTCAGTGTGGTTTTGATTTGTATTTCCCTGATGAGAAGGGATGCTGAGCATCGTTTCATGTGTCTGTTGGCCATCTGGATGTCCTCTTTGGAGAAGTGTCTGTTCATATCTTCTGCCCATTTCTTCACTGGGTTGTTTGTTTTTCGGGCGTGTAGTTTGGTGAGTTCCTTGTAGATTCTGGATATCAACCCTTTATCTGATATGTCATTTGCAACTATCTTTTCCCATTCCGTTGGTTGCCTATTAATTTTCTGGGTTGTTTCCTTTGCTGTGCAGAAGCTTTTAATCTTGATGAGGTCCCAACAGTTTATTTTGGCTCTTGATTCCCTTGCTTTTGGGGATGTCAAGTAAGAAGTTGCTGCGGTGGAGGTCAGAAATGCTGATGCATAGGAGCACATGGACCCCAATGTTCATAGCAGCACTCTCCACAATAGCTAAAACATGGAAAGAGCCTAAGTGTCCATCAACAGATGAATGGATCAGAAGATGTGGTTTATCTATACCATGGAATACTACATGGCAATGAGAAACAATGACATCTGGCCATGTGTAGCAACATGGATGGACCTTGAGGGTGTTATGCTGAGCGAAATAAGTCAGGCAGAGAAGGACAAATATCATATGTGTGCACGTATAGAGGATTAGGAGGAACTTAACAGAGGACCAAGGGGGAGAAGAAGGGCGGAAATGGTGGGGGAAAGGGAGAGAGGCAAACCATGAGAGACTCTTGAATGCTGACAAAAACTGAGGACTGATGGATGTGGGGGGGAGGAGGGATGGGTATGGAGGAGGACACTTGTGGGGATGAGCACTGTGTGTTATGTGGAAACTAATTTGACAATAAACTATTTGTAAAAAAAAAATTTTAAAAAAAGAATGAAATCTTACCATTTGGAATTACATGGATGGAACTAGAGGGTATCATGCTAAGTGAAATTAGTTAGTCAGAGAAAGACAAATATCATATGACTTCACTCATATGAGGACGTTAAGATATAAAACTAATGAACATAAAGGAAAGGAAGCAAAAATAATATAAAAACAGGGAAGGGGACAAAAACAGAAAAGACACTTAAATATGAAAAACAAACAGAGGGTTACTGGAGGAGTTGTGAAAGGGGGGATGGGCGAAATGGGTAAGGGTCATTAAGGAATCTATTCTTGAAATCATTGTTGCACTATATGCTAACTTGGATTTAAATTAAACATGAATAAAAATATAAATAAATAAATAAACAAATAAATAAACAAACAAACATAAAAGAAACCCTTGAAAAAGAAGCATGGCCCCTACCAGGGACCCAGAAAGTAGCCAGCTCTTTGCTAGCAGAAGCCTGAGCAGGAATCCCTAAGAGGTGGGGCATCATGAAAGTCTCCAACCTGGCCAAATGTTACTCTTTGGGATTACATGTCTCCTTTGCACCTATGAAGTTAATTCTAAATTCCTTTTTGTAGTATGTAAGTCCTTGTTTCATCCTTTATCACATTATTCTCTGGCTTCTTTCCACCTCTATATCCCTAACCTACAGCCATATTAAAATTCTGGCCTCCGTAATATATATGTACTCTCTGCCTGAAATGCATCCACATCACCCCTCCCTTTATTTAGCTAAGCTAAGGTCTTTGCTAAAGAATGCCTTTACTGGGAAATCTTCCTGACCATCTTCTATCCCCAGTCTAGGATATGGTTCATGCCTCCTCCACTCAGCAATCTAGATTGATATTATTTGTTTTCATGTTCATGTTCCTCATAAGAAAATGAATATTTTGAGTGTGGGGACAATATCATCTCCATATTTGTAATAATAATGAGAAGTGACTGATGGAGTACACAGGGTTTATTTTTATAGTGATGACAATGTTTTAAGTTTATTTTTTAAAGTTTTTATTAAATTCCAGTTAGTTAACATACAGGTTAGTTTCAGGTGTATAAATACTGCAATATTAGTTTCATGGGTACAATTTAGTGATTCAACACTTCCACACATCACGCAGTGCTCATCACAAAAGTGCCCTCCTTAATTCTTATCACCTATTTACTTATCACCCCACTCACCTCTCCTTCAATAACCATCATTTTGTTCTCTAAAGTTAAGAGTCTGTTTCTTGGTTTGTCTCTCTCTCTTTTCCCCCTCTTATCATCTGTTTAGAGTGAAATTATAAGGTACTGTCTTTCTCTGACTGGCTCATTTCACTTCACATAATACTCTCTAGCTCCATCCATGCTGCTGCAAACGGGAAGATTTGATTATTTTTTATGGATTAGGATTGTTCCATTCTGTATATATACCATATCTTCTTTATCCGTTCATCAGTCAATAGACATATGGTCTGTTACATTATTTGGCTATAATAACGCTATCAACATCAGGGTGCATATATCCCTTTAAATAAGTATTCTTGCATTCTTTCAGTGAATATCTACTAGTACAATTGTTGAATCTTAGGGTAGCTTTATTTTTTTTTCATTTTGTTTATTAAGACATTTTCATTGACGTTTACAGCTTTCAAAAATAGATGAAAAGGAAGAAATGATCTACTACATAAAAATAACAGATTGAGAAGGAGACTAAAATTATACTGTTCCTCTTACTGTCTCATTGCTCTAAGTCTCCTCACCTATAAAAAAATGTAATCATTTGGACTTATTATATATCCATAAGTATTGTGTATTTTTTTCTTTTACAGTTTATTGTCAAGTTGGTTTCCATGTAACACCCAGTGCTCATCCCATCAAATGCCCTCCTCCATGCCCATCACCCCCCTTCCTTCTCCCCCAATCCCATCAGCCCTCAGTTTGTTCTCACTATTCAAGAGTCTCCCATGGTTTGCCTCCCTCCTTCCCTCTCCCCAACTATTTTTTCCCTTTCTCCCCACCCATGGTCCTCTGTTAAGTTTCTCCTGTTCCACTTGTAAGTGAAAACGTATGGTATCTGTCTTTCTCTGCCTGACTTATTTCGCTCAGCATAGCACCCTCGAGTTCCATCCACATTGCTACTAATGGCTAGATTTCATTCTTTCTCATTCTCATGTAGTATTCCATTGTATATATATACCACATCTTCTTAACCATTCCTCAGTTGATGGACATTTAGGCTCTTTTCATCTTTTGCCTATAGTTGAAAGTGCTGCTATGAACATTGGGGTACATGTGCCCCTATGCATCAGCACTCCTGTATCCCTTGGGTAAATTCCTAGCAGTGCTATTGCTGGGTCATAGAGGAGTTCTATTGTTAATTTTTTGAGGAACCTCTTCACTGTTTTCCAGAGGAGCTGCACCAGTTTACATTCACAAGTGGGGATTTAAAGTCCTAATATCATTAATTAGTTCTTTTATATTTATTATTAATTGTTTTATGTATTTGAGTACTACCATGCTGAGTGTATAAATACTTACAATTGTTACATTTTTTTGTTGGATTGTTCTTTTTGTTGAATTGTTCTTTTTATGATTATATGGTGTCCTTCTTTGTCTCTTGTTACAGTCTTTATTTTAAAGTCTGTTTTGTCAGATATAAGTACTGCTACTCTGGCTTTCTTTTGACAGCCATTTGCATGATTAATGATACTCCATTACATCACTTTAGGATTTAGGTCTCAAATGAGTCTCTTATAGGCAGCATATACATGGGTCTTTTTTTTAAATCCATTCTGACCTCCTATGTCTTTTGATTGGAGCATTTAGTCCATTTACATTCAAATTAATTATTGATAGATATGTATTTATTGCCATTTTATTACCTGCTTTGTGATTGCTTCTGGAGATTTTCTATGATCTTTTCTTGTTTTTGTCACTTTGGGTGCCACATTTGCATTCAGAGTCCCCTTTAATATGTCTTGACTGGCTGGTTTGGTGGTTACAAGATCCTTTAGTTTTTGTTTGTCTGGGAGACTCTTTATCTCTCCTGTTCTCAATAATGTTGAGTTCTCAGCATCCCTCCTCATCAGGGAAATACAAATCAAAACCACACTGAGATACCACCTCACACCAGTCAGAGTGGCTAAAATGAGCAAATCAGAGAACTCTAGATACTGGCAAGGATGTGGAGAAACGGGCACCCTCCTACACTGTTGGTGGGAATGTAACCTGGTACAGCCCCTCTGGAAAACAGTGTGGAGGTTCCTCAGGAAACTAACAATAGAACTCCCCTAGGACCCAGCAATAGCACTGCTAGGAATTTACCCAAGGGATACAGAAATGCTGATGCATAGGAGCACACGGACCCCAATGTTCATAGCAGCACTCTCCACAATAGCTAAAACCTGGAAAGAGCCTAAGTGTCCATCAACAGATGAATGGATCAAGAAGATGTGGTTTATCTATACCATGGAATACTACATGGCAATGAGAAACAATGAAATCTGGCCATTCAGCACTTTGTATATATTATGGTTCTCTTTTTTGGCTTGCCAAATTTCTGCTATGGGTCTTTCCTCACAAGTTAGAGACCTCTTTTGTCTTGCTGGTTTTAAGATTTTTTTCTTTGTCACTATATCTTGGAAATTTAATTAGAATATGTATTGGGCTGCTTTTGCTGATTTTGATGGGAGTTCTCTGTGCCACCTGGATCTGTATGTCTGTTTCCTTCCCCAGATTAGGGAAGTTTCCAACTATTATTTCCTCACGGAAATTTTCTGCCCACATTTCTCTGTTCTTCTTGGGACTCCTACAATCCAAATGTTGCTGCAATTGACGGTCACTGAGTTCTCTAACTATATTCTCCTGTGTTTAATTCTTTTCTCTCTCTTTTATTCAGCTTCATTCTTTCCTATTAATTGTCTTCTGAGCCACTAATTTGCTCCTCTGCTTCATCCAGCCTGATGTTCATCGGATCAAGCCTGTTTCTAATATTGAATATTACACTCTTCATCTGTAATTGGTTATTTTTTAACTCTTTTAACCTATGTGATAAAAGTCTCACTGATGGCTTCTTTTCTCAGTCCCATTGAGTATCCTTATGATTGTTGCTTTACATTCTTCATCAAGCATGCTACTTATATCTGTTTCAGTTAGATCTTTGGCCTAGACTTTATCTTGTTCTTTCATTTCAGATAAACATATCCATCTTCACATTTTGTCTAAGTCTCAACCTTTTTTCTCTGTGTTGAAAAAGCCACTTAGGTCTCCTATTTCTAAAAGTAATGGCCTTATGCTAATAGACACATAAAAAGTTGCTTAACATCACTCATCATCAGGGAAATGCAAATAAAAATCACAACGAGATATCACCTCACACCTGTCAGAATGGCTAAAATTAACAACTCAGGAAACAACAGACATTGGTGAGGATGCAGAGAAAGAGAACCCTTTTGCACTGTTGGTGGGAATGCAATCTAGTGTAGCCACTTGGGAAAACAGTATGGAGGTTCCTCAAAAAATGAAAAGTAGAACTACCCTACAATCCAGCAATTCCACTGCTAGGTATTTATCCAAAGGATACAAAAATGCTGATTCAAAAGAGCATAAGCACTTCAATGTTTGTAGCAGTATTATCAACAATTGCAAAATTATGGAAAGAACCCAAATGTCCACCGACTGATGAATGGATAAAGAAGAGTGGTACATATCTACAGTAGAATATTACTCAGTCATATAAAAAGAATATATTTTTGCCATTTGCAACAATGTGGATGGAATTAGAGGGTATTATGCTAAGCAAAATATTTCAGAGAAAGATAAATATCATATGTTTTCACTCATATGTGGAATTTAAGAAACAAAACAGATGAACATAGGGTAAAGGAAGGAAAAATAAGATAAAAATAGAGAAAAAAGCAAATCATAAAAGACTCTTAAATACAAAGAACAAACTAAGGGCTGCTGGAGGAGGGGTGGGTGGGGGTGGTTTACATATTTAAAGGGTTTTAAGGAGGGCACTTTTGGGGATGATCACTCCATGTCATATGTAAAAACAAAAATGATCACTAGGTTCTACTTCTGAAGCCAAGACTCTACTGTATGTTAACTAACTTGTATTTAAATTTTTTAAAAAAGTAATGGCCTTAAGAAGAAGAGAATCATGTGGTATCCAGGGCCTGGCATTTCATGGAGTGTCTCTGGTGTGTGCTGTGTGTGCTCTGTTAATTGTGTTTTGGCTGCTCTACCCTTCAGGCCAGTCACCTGCAAAGGCTCTCCTTGGCTGCTTTGGGCAGCGTTTTGTCCCAGGCCTGAATGTGATGAATTTTAACTAGATGTGCTCCTGTCAGCTTGTGAAATGAGTTCTGACACTAACTCCAGCATAACGGAGGACCCACAGAACTCTCTGTTTAAGAGATGTGATGTGTCCAGGGATTTGTGTTGATCTTCTAGGAGAAAGGCTTTTTGCACTGGGACTGAGGTAAGCTGAACTGAGAAGCACAGTCCTGCCAGAACACTGGGGAATGGGATATTGTGTAAGTAAGTCAGGCAGCCAGTGTCAGTGCTGCAATCCTTCCCACAAATTGTTCTGTGTTTATGCTGAACGTCAGGGTAGGGAAATGTTTCCAGCCAGCTCCTTTGTTACTAGAGAGGTGTCTCTATGAATGCTGCCTCTCAGTGACATTCTTTGAGAAGAGCAAATAATCTTCCACTCTGTGTTCCAAGCACTTTAAATTGCTGTTTCCATGCTGTCTGTCCCTGGTTTGTTTTCCTGCCTTCTGTCCAGGGCAACACAGTGTCTTCCAGGCTCTAACCCAGCCAAACCCACTGACCTTTACAACTCCAGACTTTAAGCCCCACTGGTTGCAAGAACTCACAAAATTCTGCCCTTCTCATTTTTTTCAAGCCAATACTTTTGGGGAAACATTCTCCTTGTGCATTACCCTGTGTACTTCTGTCTCTAACACACTTCTCCACGACCATGGCTCCCTCTTCTCTGAAGCACCCATGATCTGTTTTCCCCCTAAACGCCAACTACACACTTCTTACTTTCTTTGATGAGGCTTCTTCTCTCACTTTAATTGTAGAGTTTGTTCTGTCAGTCTTAAGATTGATTTCTGGTGTATTTAAGATAATTTTTAGTTATCCAGTTGTGTTCGTAGGACAAGTCAAGCCTAAGGTCCTCATACTCCACTGCTATCTTCTCTCAAAAACCAAGCTTCTCTCAGGAACTACAGTGCATCACTAAGAGGAAGAAGCTTCAGAGCTCATTCATTGCAATGTCCAGATCCTTGATATGTCTGCTGTAAGTTCTCTGAGGGTTCCATGAAGGACAATGCAAGTATCTTTTATTTTACCTCACTTACAACTCAGACCACTCTAAACTTTCACCTCAGTCTTGGTGCAATCCTGGATAAGTGTTGGATTGACCCAGCAGAAAGCCTATCTGCAAAGACTGGGAGACATGCTTTGTATTTTGTATTTTTTTTATGGAGGTGCTTTTTCTTTTGTTTTTGTTATCTGTTATTTTTCATTTTTCTTTCTAGCTCCTGGCATTCAAAGAAATTTGTCAAAACACTAGCCAAACATGAGATCAAGAAATTAATCCTTCAGAGATCATACATGACAAGGAATTCAGTCTTTACAAAAATAGTTTGGAATAGTCACTTAAGCATACATACTATAGCCTTCAGAAATCAACAGAACAGCAAACCTTGGGGGAGTAGAAAAATCTGATTTCCAGAGTTACCACATTATAATATTCAAATGTTCAGTTTTCACAACAACAAAAAACCCCTAAGGTTAAAAGAAAAGAAACATTATATTTAGAATACTGGATACATAATTGTCAAGGAAGAATTTTGTACATTGCAAATCTCTTCTTCAAAAGTAGAGGGAAAATTGAAGCATTTCCAGATAAACAATAGCTGAGAAAATATGTTAACACTAGACCTGCACTAAAAGAAATGCTAAAGGGAGTCTTTTTGGTTGAAATAAAAAGATATTAGCAGTAATTAGAAATCATATGAAGAAATAAACATCTCTGATAAAGATCCATAAATGAGCAAAAATAAAAACCAATATTATTGTGCTTTTAGTTTTTGACTACAGTTTTTATTTGCTACATTATTTAAAGACATATATATGTATATATAATTATAACTATATTATTGAACACAAAACATATAAAACTGTGATTTGTGAAAAACATAACATAAAGGGACAGAGCTATATCTTAGCAGAATTTTTTAATAATATTGAAATTAAATTGGTAACGATTAAAGTTAGATTGTGAAATCTAATCCCAATGGTAACCATAAAATAAGCAAAAGAGAAGGGGTTGAAGACAATTCTTCTCAGAAACCACTGAACATAAAAGTAGGAAGTAATGGAGAAAATGAGGGACAAATAAGAAAACAATAATTACATCAAATGTAAATGTATCAAACTACTCAATCAAAAGGCAGAAATTTATGAAATGGTTTCTAAACATGACACGACTATATGTTGTTTACAAAAGATTTACTTTATTTTTTAATTTTTTAATGTTTATTTATTTTATTTTATTTCTCAAGTTTACTTTCTTTTTTTTAATTGTTTATTGTCAAATTGGTTTCCATATAACACCCAGTGCTCATCCCCACAAGTGCCCTCCTCCATTCCCATTTATTTTAGAGAGAGAGACATAGAGATAGAGAGACAGAACTTGAGCGTGGGAGGGACAGAGGGAGAGGGAGACACAGAATCCGAAGCAGGCTCCAGGCTCTGAGCCATCAGCCCAGAGCCCAACGTGTGGCTCGATCCATGAACCATGAGATCATGACCCAAGCCAAACTAGCTGAGGCATTCCCAAAAGATTCACTTTATATCCAAAGACACAGATAAGTTGAAGCCAAAATTATGGGAAAATACTTTTCTTGAAAATATGTTTGCACATATAGGAGGATTAGGAGGAACTTAACGGAGGACCATGGGGGAAGAGAAAGGGAGAAATAGTGGAGAAGAGGTAGGGAGGCAAACTATGAGAGACCCTTGAATGCTGAGAACAAACCGAGGGCTGATGGGGGTGGGGGAGAGGGGAAGGGGGTGATGGGCATGGAGGAGGGCACTAGTGGGGATGAGCACTGGGTGTTACATCGAAACCAACTTGACAATAAACTATTTACATAAATAAATAAATAAAAATAGCAACTAAAAGATAGCTGGGTATGAGTATCATATAAAATAGACTTCAAGGTAAAACCTTTTACAAGGGACACAGAAGGGAATTATATGCTGGTGGTGAGTCAATTTATCAAAAACATATAATAGTTATAAACATATATGCACCAAACAATTAGGCCACCAAAATATGAAGCAACCATTGACAAAATTAAAGTGAGAAATAAATAATTGTACAAAAATACTGAAAAACTTAATATCCCACTTTCAATCATAAATAGAACATTTAGATAGAAAATAAATAAAGAAATAGAAGACTTGCACAACAATGTAAACCAGCTAAACCTAGCAGACATATATAAATTACTCCACCCAATGGAGTGCCTGGGTGGTTCAGTCAGTTAAGCATCCAACTTCGGCTCAGATCATGATCCCAGGGTCCATGGCTCTGAGGCCTGCATCAGGCTCTGCACTGACAGCTCAGTGCTTGGAGCTTGCTTTGGATTATGTGTTCCCGTTTCCCTCTCCCCTTCCCCTGCTCACACTCTGTCTTTCTCTCTCTCAAAAATGAACATTAAAAAATTGAAATAAGTCCGGCAGAGAAGGACAAATACCATATGTTTCCACATATAGGAGGATTAGGAGGAACTTAGAGAAGGACCGTGGGGGAGAACAAGGGGAAATAGTGGGGGAGGAGGAAGAGGCAAACCATGAGAGACTCTTGAATGCTGAGAACAAGCGAGGACTGATGGGTGTGGAAGGAGGGATGGGCATGAAGGAGGGCGCGTAGGGATGAGCACTGGGTGTTATATGGAAACCAACTTGACAATAAACTATTTGTAAAATAAAAATTTAATAAATTAATTATTTACTCCACCCAACAACATCAGAATTCACATTTTTCTCAAGTGCACATGGAGCATTCTTCAGAATAGGCCATATGTTAGGTCACAAAACAAGTCCCAATAAGTTTTAAATAGATTGAAACATCCAAAAATTTTTTTCCAACCACAGTGAAATGAAGATAGAAATCAATAACAGAAGAAAAATGTAAATGTTGAAATTTTATGGAAATTAATCAGCATAATCTTTTTTCCCCTCACTGTTTAAAGTTTATTTGCTGTTTTCTTTCTTTATTTATTTTTACAAATAGTTTATTGTCAAGTTGGTTTCCATATAACACCCAGTGCTCCTCCCCACAAGTGCCTTCCTCCATGCCCATCTTCCCCACATACACACACCCATCAGTCCTCAGTTTGTTCTCAGCATTCAAGAGTCTCTCATGGTTTGTCTCTCTCCC